>JAZGTJ010003880.1:0-33160 GCA_036877575.1 Botia almorhae
TGTGTAGTAAAAATATATTTTGTAAGGTCTGAGAACCTGACTGCACATCTCACAGCTGTTTCTGCCCATGGGTGGCACTGAATAGTTTCCTTATACATTAAATCAGTGTACGCTTCCACAGCAGATGTTTTCTCATAAGCATTTCAATCATCATCTTTGAGCCTTTTGTTCATCATACATACAGAGCTAACAATCTTTTATTTGTGGGCATGTCTGAGGCTGAGCCCTTTTATTTTTTGCTTCCCTCAATAATATTTCAAGATTTCATTTAACTCCTCACTAATGTTTACATTTCAACATCTATTTTAAAGTGTGTTATATTCCATTATTTCATTACAGGAAATAGCCACTGACTGCAGAACCTTCCCGTTTCTGTTGTTGTTTCAAAACAGTTTCGTATGGTTCTTACTTGTGTCTTGTGCTGTGATATGATGAATTTTGTCACAAGGTTTGACTTTGTATTAATGACTTTATATGGAATCTGCTTTCCTGCTCCAGGCAAGTGTGTTTATTCCTGAAACGGGGAGCCAATCAGAACGCAGCAGACATAGAGAATAAAACACCGTTGTCAATTGCTGTGGAGGCCGCAAACGCTGATATTGTCACGCTGTGAGTTACACTGGTCTATCTGTCACTCTACCGTTAGACGTGGGTGGATGTTAAGATATAGAAAAAAATGTGAATTTTCTGTCATAATTTACTGTCATGCTTTTTCAAACCTGTATGAAGTTCTTCTGTGCAACACAAACGGAACACACTGCTGTTGTATATATTGTCTAAGTAGAAGGGTTAGTCTATATGACTCGTACAAGTTATCTGAAACCAGAGTATTGTTGTATTGTTAGCTGTTGTTCACCCTCACGTTATCCCAAAGTTTTTTCAAACATCTCTCGTGGAACACAAAATGTGTGTAAGATAAGATGATTTTCAAGTTAAATTAAAGTACCAGAGTTCTTATTGTATTGCATTTTTCTTATTTCTCCCGACAGGCTTCGACTGGCCAAAATGAACGAGGAGATGCGTGAATCAGAAGGTCTGTACAGTCAGACAGGTCAATATAACTCCAACAGCCCTACTGAAGTTCAGTATAGGAAGTGTATGGAAGAGTTTATAAGTTTACAGCTGAGAGACTCCTAACACACAGTCAGCAAAACCTGTAGCATATGCACAATTTCTGTGTTTGTACACAGCTAGTATATGAAGCTGAGCTTCCATGAGCCCCAGGAGGGTTAATACAGCCTAGTGTTTTGATGTAAAACATTATTATTTAAACATTATGTAAACATTGTAGGTCAAAAGCAGTTCCAGCTGGAACATGTGCAATACATAGCTTTGTGAAAGTTATGTAAGATGTTATGTAAGGTGTTGAACTCGAATGCCTTATTGATACCTCATTTACAGTGTGTAAATTTGTCTTAATGATATTATCTGTCTATAATAGGTAGTGTATTGAAAACCCAGCTTAGTGAGTAAACTTGTATATGTAATGGTCATTTTGGCACCAGGGTTGGTCAGAATTTTCAGTTTAAGAATCGGGCCCCTTTCAGTTCATCAAAATGAATTTCAATTAAATTAGCCACACCCACAATAAGTTGAATTGGAATTTGAATTTGAATTTATTTCAATAATTGCATTCTGTTTGCTACCTCAATTTAGTTCAGTCAGCAGAAACCTGATTCAGTTCTAAATGGCGCTCAACCCTGTCTGGCACATTCCTGATATGTCTGAGTTCAGGGATCACTGCATTCACCCATGAAAAATAATTATAAATGTATAAGATTTACAATTCTAAAACGCATATTTCAAACTGTTTTAACATTTTTATTTTTATAGATTCAATATGTAGCACTTATTTACATATAGATTTTACAGATTTAATTTAAATGTATGTAAAGAAAGGAAATGATTGAGATATTGAACTTTGCATTCATTATATTTATATAATTAGTTGGTATATTTTTTAAAACATTGAATATTCTAGCTGCAATATTTTGTTCATTTCGGTATGAAATTTATAAAAAAGGAGAAATATAAAAAAGGAAACTTGACAATCAAAATTTTGTTGTTATGAATATATCTGCTTTGTTCATTTTAATTTACATTTAGTCATTTAGCAGACGCGTTAAATCTAAAGCGACTTAATAATTGAGGACAAGGAAGCAATTTCAACAACTATAAGAGCAACAATGAATAAGTGCTATAAACTGGTCTCAGGTATTCCAACAGTGTAAGAAGTCAGTTTTATTTATTTGTTTATAAAAGAAGTAGAGGTAGTGGTGGTGTTAGTTGATTAGTTAAGGAAGTGAAGACGAAATAGTTGAGTTTTTAGTCTTTTCTTGAAAACAGCTAGTGACTCAGCCGTTGTGATAGAGTTATGTAATTCATTCCACCAACCGGGCAGAGTGAAAGTGCGAGACTATTGAGGGATTTGCTGTTATAATAGTTTAGCCCAAATCAGAAGTTGTAGTACTAGTTTTAGCCACTGAGAGGAGTAGTAGAGCAGGATATATACACTTTGCTGTTTGCTGTATGGATCTCTGCTGAACAATGCTGAACTGTCCTGCAGTGGGCTCCATTTTGTGACAAACATTTATTAAATCTTATTTTGAAACTGTAGTCTTCTTAAACACCATAACATTTTCAACAACATCATACAATCTCTGCATTTGGTAATGCATATCAAAAAGCCTTATTTAAATATGGCAGGATTATTTAGTGCACTGATGCAGATTGTATTCATGAGGTTGTATTAATATTGGAATTATATACTGAATATCTAAGGAATATCTATATCTGAGGAGATTTCTTGCTTTGTCTGTTTTTCTTTTCTATCTGACTTCTGACGTTCTGTAAAAAATCATGATTCAACCAAGTAAAGCTGTATTGACAGTATGTGTCACATAATGCCAATAACCACAGACAATAATGTGAAAATCCATATGTACAGTAATCAGTGTCAATACATCTCAGCTTGTATATTAAACCCAAAACATATTGCTAACTGTAAATCTGAACACTTCATGTTTCAATGTTGACAGTATCTCCTTGAATGTATTTTATAGTGTTATAATCTAATAAATATACGGAGAGGTCAGATGTATTTAGTCAATAAATGTACTTCATATACCATAATTTTTGTCATATGCAAACATCTCCATTTCCTTCTTTTCTGTTGTGTTCTGCTGCTATCTTCTGAGTTTCTCTTCTGAAGATCTGCAGGTATGGAGCCCAACTACAATCTGTGTGTTACTTGTGTTTGGATCATTGGAGCATGTTGTGCATGCAGGCAGGCTGTGCGTTCCTCTTCCCCAGCTAATCACTTACACCTTTTTGTTTCTATTATACACAGGTGATGAAACATACCAGGACATTTTTCAAGACTTTTCCCATATGGCATCAAATGATCCAGACAAGCTCAACCGCTTCTCCTAACTATAGTTTGGGTAATACAGTATCATTCATGTAAAAAAATTCACTTTTTATTGGATTAGCTGCAGAGGTTTACCCATAATACAACATATATGTAAATGTATTCATCTGTAGTTAATATTTCCATCATGCAAAGTTTTGCTGAAGGTAATAGGGTTATAGGGAATAGAATTTCTGTGTATTTAAAAATGGTTGTCTTACAAAGATTTTAGTCATGAAATCAGCATCTTTGCTCATGTAGTAATTTGGGTGGCAAATTACATTACACTCAGTTTAATTGTAATACTCTGTTTAGTTTTTGTCTTTTAATTGTGATTAAATGTTCCATATAGAGTTTCACTTTTTGGTTTTGCTGTAAATGAACATTGAATAATGTATCTGAGCCTCAGTTGGCATCATTCAGGAAACACAAGCAGGACAAATATTTGTGTGTCGATCGTAAAACCATTCCTATAAATTTCACTTTGAATTTTGTGTTAATCATTTGTAAATTAAAATTCTGCTTGTGTTTAATGAGTGAGCAACTTTAGTTAGCAAATATGAGTCAGTGCAAGTGTGGCAATACTCGTTAGGAACATACATTTATACTGTTAGCCAGACTGTAGAGTGAGGAAATATAAGTTTACATAAAAAGACATTATCAAAAAACATTTATGCATTTATTTACATGCATTTATTTTGTTTGTCCTTAGCATTTTTCTCTTTCGATTTTGTTTATATGCATTTTTGTATGACAAAATAGTGGAAAACTTGCATGACGTTTCGATTAGCATGTGCGCCTCACTTTATTTTGTATGTACATAAAGTATACAGTAAAACATGGTCATACTGTAGTCTCTGGGGTGTAAAGTGTGTAAATTCTGTACATACATTATCTTGGGCTGGGTTTTAATTTTGTGGTACTTTGAAGTATTTTAAAGCTTGTTTTTTTCTTGTTTTTTTGTTTTATTTTTTGTGCTTTTTAATCAGAATGCAGTATTTTATGTAATCATCCTTTATATGATCTGTGCAATTTTAAAGATTTAATCTACTTTGAATGTTTGACTGAAATATCATTTTTTATATATATACATAAAGCATTGTTTGTTTTACCATATATATTGCTTGATTTGATGTATTTTTTATAGCATGTCAACCCTTCTTTTAAACCTTTTCAGGAGAACAAACAAACACAAAATCAAAATGTTCATCCTCACATTATTGGATCGTGTAAAGTAATCTTCACTGCAGTGAAATTTGTGTGTTTATTACAGATGTTGACGTTACGTAAACATTGGTGTTGTGTCTGAAATTTACTCGTGATGGATGACCTCACAGCCCTGCCAGCTGTGCCCTGAGTCACCTTCCCCTCATAATGTTCTGTAGTAAAGGAATAAGTCATCAAAAATTTACTCACCCTTGTGCCATCCATATGACTTTCATTTTTATGATGAATTATTCCTTTAAAGCTTCACCCATCATACTGGTTCAGGAGCTTCATTTCTAAAGCATGTCAAATAACACGCTGTAATTGATGCGTACACTCAAGACACCTGTGTTGAGTTTTGAACAGAATGAATCAGTTTCAGAATCCCTAGTTCTGGGAAGTAATTCCTCTAAGAACTTAATAGTAGTTAATGTAGAAAGGAAAGATTAAAAAAGAAACAAATGGCTTTGTGATCTGTGTGATCTAAATCTTAAAGTATTTCTGCAAAGATGTGAAAATCAGTGTCAGTCTTTTAGGGACAATATGTACTTCAAAATCTAGCAAATAAAATATTGACATTTTGTCACCAGTGTTTTTAGAAAAATACATGCCAATTTTTTTGCAAACTGGATAGGACTTGTTCACCCTTGACACTTTTTCCAGAACAAAGTGGAAAGCCATATGACTAAATGACTGACAAATTAAAGATTTCCGTGCATAAATGAATGAACAAAATCTGCACTTATTAAATTCTGCAGAAATTTCTGATATACATAAATTTGGATTCTGCACCTCTGTTTTTGTTTTGTTGAAATACTAGCTCATTTTTAAAAATGCTACTAACTCAGGAACAGTGAACCAATGACAAAGGACATACTTTAACAGTCTAGACGAGTAAGAGTCTAGCCTGATTTATCCAAAGGTTTACCACTACCTTTCTATAGAAGTACTGTACATTTAATGTTACTGTAAAATTTATCTGCTTATTCAGTACTCTAGCAATTTTACCTTACCTTTTAGCAGAACCTTACCTGAAATATTGAGAAACATAAAATATTGTTGTACCAAATTGACAATGTACAAAAAGCTATCGTTTTGAGGAAAAGGTCCCATTTTCACATTTAAACCATCTTTAGAATTGTCTACATATAGGATGGAAATGTCGGTTGATCAGATCATTTGTATCCTAAAGTTGACTTTTTATCCTGTGTCCTGTTTAACTGGCTCAAAACAGCTGGAATGGTGACTCACTAGATCTTGCTGCCTGCCTCTTCCAGTGTCCTCTACCTGAGTGCAGAATGAAATTTTGGAACTTCATGTAAAGGCAGCATACAAAACAAGCCACCCAATGTAAAAGAGCTGTTTTAAAACTGGGTGACTACCAGTTTCACAATAATTTAATGGTGTTGTTGAAATTGCTTGCTTGTCCTCATTTGTAAGTCGCTTTGGATAAAAGCGTCAGCTAACTGACTAAATGTAAATGTGTCATGATTTCCATGTGAAGTTTGCGCAGGTGATACAGTAAGTCTTTTCCAAAGCACTGCTAAGCATCTTCCAGGCTTCCATCCTTGCTTAACGGTGGAAGGAAAATCTGCGGTCAGCTTCCCACTGAGACACAGAGAGCCACTGCTGGAGTCTTTTCCCTCCATTAAAAAAGATTTGCACAAATCAATGAGGTTAAGGTCCATTAATCATCTATTCAGTTCAGCCAAGTCGATCTGAATATTATTTTGAACTTTGGCATGGCTCCTGTTGGTCAGACAGTCAGCGCATAAAAACTCATAAAATGTCAATGTGTAAAATGTGTAAAACATAAAATGTGTGAGCTAACAAGTGCCGCAAGTCTTTGAGTCTGCTAATGTTTGAAGTCGGAAACAAACTAAACTTTATGATGTCATAGCCTACTTACCACATACATTAGAAAGACTAACATATCCTTTCACAGTCTCTATTTGTTCCATCTCTACTAAATATGTTATTTTTCTAATAAACGAGTCTTTCCAAAATTGACCATATTGAATTGACCCATGAGTTCGTTGAAAGAATAGTTAGTGGTTCATATTTTGGAAGCATCAGGCATGGGGAATGTAAACAGTCTTAGAATTTTTTCTAGATGATGATGATGAATAAGGGTGGAATAAAATGACACTATCCACAGCATTCTTTCATACCACAATCATCCACCTAATGGCTGGAACATTGTGAACGTCTTATTGCGCTAGCCCATCTGCCCACCTCTTTGCTTTACTGTTACTCCATTCTCACTTACGAGAATGGGATGACCCTTGTAGTTGTGGAGACACTTTTAAAAGCAAAATCCCAAAGGGCTCATCATACATACCCCAATGCCTCGTCAGCAAACAGCTGGAAAATCTTCTGAATCTATGACAGCAAATCTGGTCTCCAGCTGTGCACCAAGCTCACTCCCAGACAGATTCACCCAGTGCTTTACCAGTACAGAAGCCCCTTCTGTTTGGGTTAATTCCATTAACACATGGCCCAAAAGGCGTTGTATTCACCTCTATGCTTTACTAACAGCGTCTGTTCTGAGTGCACTTAACATTTTTAAGTAAAACTACATGAGCAAGCTAAATGAACATACAAGGAACTGGTTAGGAGGTTGTTCATGGTGGCTGGTCATGTCATTTGAACCCTAAGCTTTTCCACTGTTGTCGCTAAAATAAACAATAAATCTACCCCCTTTTAATGTACACTTCCGAATTCTTTTCTTTACAACTTTATTAGTCCTACAGGGACAATTATTGATGGACTAATACACAACTAGTAGACATAATACACTGAAACACTTAAAACATGCATTTAACAAAATTATCCTAAGACTCATTCAAACAAAGTCAATCATTTATAAGTTCCAGACTGCATAATCAAATAGCCTCTGGCACAAAGGTAAACTTCTATCGTTTAGTCGTTCATCGAATACCCTGAAGCCTCCTGCCCAAAGGCATTATCTCAAAATAAATGCAAAGGATGTTATCAGCTCCCTTTAACTTCATTCCTTCATGCCATTGTTAAACTACTTTACAGATTTTGCTTGTCATTTACACAAACCTCTACTTTCAAATTTAAGGGGACTATAGATTAAAATAAGGTTAAAAAAGGTCTAAACTAAACACATAAAAAAACCTCCACTAATGGCACCAAACATAACTGCAAAAACAACAGTTTATAAGCTTGTTTTAAACACTCCTGTTTTTATTTGATTTAAAAGTAGTCGTCGTCATTTAAAATATAGCTTTGTGCCACTAGGGCACCCTTTTACATATCTCATTTGCTCCCACTGGGACAAATGTTGGTCTGACTTGTGTGTGTTCCATTAGACCACTGCATTTACAACATCCCTGCAATTCTCGCCAAGATCCACAATTTTCCTGAATCTTTAAAACAGTCACCCCTGTCCCCAGTTCAATCAATGCTCCTTGTAAGCACAATAAACAGATGGACGACCACCTTCAATGCCTGGACACCCGTCATAAACATTTCACTGAGACCCACACCACACCGGCCAGCACATCGACTGACCAAACAAAAGAGGTTCACTCCTGCCATCCGTTCTTTCATCAACAGTTACTCAGTGTGGCTTCAACAGACTGTGACTCCACGGCAGAAGGGGACGGAGGTATGTCTTCACCATCATTCCTACGGAGAAGTCAGCGCTCACATTGACCCTTTAGGGTCATAAATACAATTCTTTGTTTGTCTTTTCTTTGTCTTATCACCCTCTATGGTCATATTTCCAAACATGGAGAAAATGAAGGACTTTTAAAGAGATCAACATGCAATAAAACATGTAATGATATAGTGATCTCACCTGCATGTCTTTCCTCTGCTTTGACATGTTGAACTATTAAGCTCACCACGACCACAAGGTCACTGACCTCTCAGTACTGAGTTTTAAGTTGCCATTTACAACAGAAAAGGGTTGAGTAAACCTAACAGCATTGTCTGTGACTTCTGATCATGTAAGGTCCTGTATCTGGTAGAGCATTGCATTAGCAGAGCATTGCATCAAAGCCCAGGGAACATATACAGTACAAGTTGAACATTTTTGTCAGTAGATGTAAATGTATAACTTTAATGGACTGTACATCGCTTTGGATAAAAGTTCTGCCAAATGCATAAAAATGTTAAATGTAAGTTATTTAAACAAAAGAGAATAAAGACAGGATGCAAAGACCTCTATTGTATTACAAAAGAATTTGAAGGCCAGGATCCCAAAGCAAGACTCCCCAAAATGACAGAGTATCCTCGTAAGAACCATGTCAAATTTCCTCAGGTTTAAGTTCAAAGTATCCCACCCACATTGTAAAGACATGCGGGAAATGAAACACCCTGACGAAAATCCTTTCCTTTTTTGGAATATAGTGAACGGTGGGCAAGTGTGTGACTAAATGCTTCCTCCTGTCAGTGGACAGAGTCAAGTATGGGGTATTAAAAGAACACCCTTAACCACATGCTAATAAATACAGTCACTCTGTAATTTCTATAGAAAGCATGTTAAAGGCTTTTTACATGGTACACTTTGTAGAGCACAAAATGCTAGTGGCTCCATCATGCCAGAAAGAGAATCCCATCTTCTCGAGCCTGCCATGTGTCATTGACTAGTGAATCTAGAGTGAAGACACTAAAGTAACTAGAAAATCCAGTTTTCTAGATTAAACTTTAAACCGTTCATCTGTTTCAGCGTTGGTGTAGTGAGTTTTTCCCTTTGAAGGGCAATATTTTACTCATTGCATTTAGGTGAAATCATTTAAAATGTAATTTTATTACACTCATTTTGTTGGTTGTATTATCTTTGCCGAAAAAATATTTACCATCTGAAAAGCAGGATGCACAATGTGTACTATTGGTGTGCCTGTAGAAACAGGATTGGGAAACATTGCTTTGGACTATGACTGTTTTAATTGGCAAATGTTAGTTGGTAAACAAAATAAACAGTTCATAAAATCAACTGGTTATTGAGTTGGGCTTATAATCAGAAGGTTGCTGGTTCGATTCCAGTGCTGGGAGGTAGCAACTGAAGTGCCGTTAAGCAAAGCACCTAACCCCCAATTGCTCCCCTGGCGCAGTAGTGTGCTGCCCACTGCTCCGGGTGTGTGTGTGTTCACGACTTGTAGTGTGTGTTCACACCTCACCGGTGATGGGTTAAATGCAGAGGTCACATTTCGGGTATGGGTTACCATATCTGACAAATGTCACATTATTATTATTATTATTAAATAACTTTATTGTATGGTGTATATATTACTTCAATACTATAATAAATTAATTGATCACTCAATCTTGTGTGTTGAACATGTTTTTTTTATTATAATGACTCAAATTCACATAAAACATTTCCCAGTCGGCCGTGACTGAACAGATATAACGTATAAAAGGACAAGGGGAGTGGGGCTATTTAAGGAGTTGTCATGGAGCGCTGTATGCTGGGAATTCCATTTAGTACACCACCTGCAAGAGAAAGAAAGAGGTGACCTGATGATGAACATGCCAGGGTTAATGATGAATTAATGAACGTTTTGTGCATGCCGATCAATTTATCACCCCTTTAGACTAGACAAACATTTCTTCTGGTCTCTGGTAGCCCTTATGCGTTTTTTTAGGCCAAAAATCAGCATTAGCCATTTTAACTTGCAACATTCAAGACACAGCCAAAGGAGACTGTATATAACAGTAATCAGTTTGAATAGGTCTAATAATAATAGTCAAATTTGTCAAGTGCAAAGGCAGATTTTACATTTAGCATCTCTGTCCAGCTATTTTAGGGTTGTTTGCATTCCATAGGAAGGGAAGACTTTAAGCCACACACAGAGAAACACGCAAGAGAAATACCTGAAATTTCCTGCAGGGAACACTGGCCATGCAAAAGAACCTCCTTCTAAATGAGTGACACGTGAGGTTGGAGAAAACATACCTGCAGGGTGGAGTTACTCGTCTATGTACTCAAAAGGTTCTGGGGCCTCAGGCTCCTGTTCCTCCTCCTCAATCTTGGGGCCATGAGCAGACACAGGCTCCACAAGCTCCTCCTCCTCCTCACTGGTGTCTTTCATGATGATGATGCCACCGGTATGTAACTGGGGATGACAATGTTCAAGAACGGTGTCATGATGTTGTTGGGGTAACTGGATTTCCAAAATCTCTCAATTACAAACCCTTACAAACATTACCTTGGTTTTCTTATGGTGAAACTGTAGTAGCCATGTTTATTTGACAGATTCATTGCCATTTGAATAACCAAAGTTTTACTACAAATATCATGGTAAAACTAGGGTTGCTGTAGCAAAACCATTATTAATTTGTGGTTACCATGGTTTAACTATAATAAATTTGGTTTTATTTATAGTTAAACCATTAATTTTCATATGGGAGGAACAAAGCTGCTGCTTTGGTTGTTGGACAGTTGACCTATTGATGACTAAACCAGGGCTCCTAATGCTGTTTACTTAAATCCATTAGCATAGAATTCCCTCTGAAGTACAACTCACTGGTTTGAAGGGCTGGTATCTGCAGCTCTCCGGCATGGTGAGAACCTTCAGCTGGGCGGGCATGGCACGCGCTGGGTTCTCCAGCATCTGGAAATTGGGCTCTGGTTCCTTTTTCTTTTCCTTCTCTTTCTCTTTCTCTTTCTCCTTCTCCTTCTCCTTTTCCTTTTCCTTTTCCTCTTCTTTCTTCTCCTTCTCAGCCTCTGCTTGCGTTTCCTGCATCAGAGAATGAAGACTGACGGCTGAAGGCTAAAGATAAAACTTTTTTTAAATCTCAGTTGATCAATTAGTAATTGATTTCCTTATGACTCAAAAACAGCAAGCTTATCAGGCAACCACTTACCTACTGCTCAAACATAACATCTCTTCTGAAGAATAAACTACATTTAACTTTTACTAGTTATTTCACATTACAGACATTTGACTGAAATGGAATACTCACCAGGGATAAAAACATTAGGTAGGACAGGACATGATTTTATTTGTCAGGAATTGAGCGTTTAAATAACCATATATTCCAAGAACCTGCTCCTTTAAAATAGTCATTTATTGTTACTGCCATAACCTTTAATTATATTACATTACCAATAAACAGACACTAACCAATAAAATTAAGTAAAATCTTGATGAATAGTACAACAAACAGTAAATGGGTTCAGTAAGTCTTTAAATACAGTGCAGTCGTATTAATAGTTTTGTGATATTTCTACTGGAAATCATATGGTTTTGAAATGAGTTACATAAAATAACAAAACAATGTAGACTGGAGTGGATTAAAAAGTTAATGTGGATTAAAAAGTTAATCCACTTTAGTTTTCATAATAAGAAGTGTAACTTCTTAAAGTGAAAAACATATGCAGTTTATGTTTGTTCAATAAAACAAACAGATAAGGATAAGACTGAAAGAAAGGGCAGTTAATTTTTTTCACAGCAGTAAATGCTTTTAAGAAACTTGCCATTCATAACAAGATTAGCAATGCAGTTGTAAAAGTATTTATTATTTTTATAGTTTTAAAGGGAAATGGGGTAAAAGGTGGACAAAAAGAAGAGCCACTGTTTAGCATGCAAGGCTGGTAATGCTGGGAAAAACAAACACAGTGTTTGTGTGTTACAGGACATGTTAAATGTTTTGAATGTGCTTTGAATAGTTTGAAGAAAGCTCCAGATCTGCTGTTGGACAGTTCACATACCACTTCCATCTTTTCCTCTTCCTTTTCTTTCTTCTCCTTTTCCTTCTCCTTCTTCTTGGCTTTAGCTGTGATGGACAGAACAGCAGTGGAAACCTGACGGAGAAACAGGGAGACAATAAGCCAGAGAAACTGAGGTGACTTTCTGAGCTCCTGAACATTGATTCAGCCAATCAGGCCTGAGATTTGACAAGAGGTGTAAGTTCATGGTACATAATTGAAAACACACTTTTTCCTTTTCTTTCTCCTTTGGTACTTCCAAGGGTGGAGGGTAGGCAAAGGTGGACGGTTTGCAGTTGGATCGATACTGCACCTTCGGCATCTGTACAAGGCGTAGAAACAGACTAAAAGATATTTTTCACTGCATACACAGGGATATAAACTTTTGTCTTGCTTTGACATTTTTAAATATAACATGCTGTTCAACTTTAAACCTTAACTTTAAACTTTAAACTCTGCCCTGGTTAGGTCACAATGCATAAATGTTAATATCTCTGTTTCAAATACATGCAAGCTAACAATATTGGTGAAGTTACAGGGCAGAGCACAGCTGCGTACCTTGAGATCTTTGTTGAGCCCAATGATGGCCGTGGGGGTGAAAGATAGAGACAGGAAGTGAGAGAGTGGGAACCAGAACCAGAACTGGGTGAAGACCAGTAGACCCACCACAGATGGCATGTGGGTGTGGCCTGTACGCGACTGCAGAGAGATTGTCACATTACGACCACCTGAAAAATTCAAGGTTGACGTTTTTTAGGTGGGCCACCTGCAATCTCCTACAATCAATCAAATGCATATTGCACACATAAATACTAAGGAATACTTTTTTAAACTAGTGCGTTGGTTTGTGAGGTTCAAAACCATGCTAAGGATTTCTTAGCAAGTACAATATATATACTTACATTATAAAAACAAAATATTGAAAATATAAGTATTTTTTAAAAGCACTATAAATATAATAAATAACAAAATAAATAAAGCATAAAATTAAATGTAAATGTTATTACGCTGCATATTTTAATCTTGCAGTTTCTCAGTTTACAAATATTATTTGTGATGTTAAAGATACATAGTGAAATGCTAGTGAAACTGCAGAATTCTAATTCTAATCCTATTCTGTTCAGCTGTATAGTGGAGCTGATAGTAAACTGGGATGTTAATATGGCGTGATGTGAAGGTCAAGGCCAAAGACAAAGAGAAGAGCTAGAACACTCCTTCACCCCTCAACTGCCTGAGAAGACAATAGCAGGAGTGAGGGATGTGGGCAAGGAAGGAAAGAGGTGTGGATGTGTCCATTACAGTGCATTTGTTAAAATGACAGGAAAAAAGGCACAGTATTATCAGTTTAGAGAATTAAAGTCTTCATGGACAACAGCACACCTTTGACACACAGTTAAATGATTAGTTCCTGACTAACTAACTAATTTATTATGTGCTACATTAGTCCTCTTAAAAGAAACTAGGGCTGACCTACACATGGTTGTTTTAGATAACCACAATTATTGGGCACATTCAGCATTATGTCCAACGTAATAATAGCAACATAGCGGCAGGCGCAAAGAATAACAGTTGCTGAGCAACCATTTTGAGCAACCATTTTGTATCTTTGAGTTCATCATTCTTATTTAAGTCATTTTAATTATATATGTTTTATATGTTGTATTAAGTGTATTTATCTTAGACTGCAAGTAACAACTTACAAAGGATTTGAATAAGAGATAACAATAATTTGTGGCAATGATTTAATGAATAAAGCACATAAAAAAAGGCACTCCTCATAATTGTAAAAAAACATGAAACTGACAATTTCCATAACTGCAATTATTTATAACTGTCAACCAAATATTATAACTGTGACAGTTTCCAAATATGTCACAGTTAAGCCATCTATGTGGGCAGCCACAGTATTATGTGGCATTTTAGTAAAGACATCTGACTAAAGCAGATGATAATGAGTTGCAGGAATGTTGTGTGTGCATGTGGAAAGATGACTCATGTTTATTAATGAAAACTTCGGCTAAAAGTCCTTGACCCCACCATGAATTCTCCCATACTTAAAGAAGGAGCCTGACTGGAAAAGAGTCTTAAAACATTGTCCCCGTGCATCATTTACTGTGAACAATTACTAATTGTAAAAATCACTCCATGAGTAATTTTCATTTGTGATGCGGCTCCCAACCTGGAGTGAGTTTGTTCATGGGCTGGTATTAGGGAAGCCAGGGGCAAGATCAGTTTGAAGGTTGACACACTCTTTAAATATTAATAGGCAAGCACCCAGGGGACTAAGGGGCGATATTTGCTTGTGTCGGCATAGAGGCAATGTGGTGCAATCTTGTTTGTGATCCTGCATTCCTGTCACGATCCTATCAGCATTTGATCACTCTACTTTTCTGTCCTGACATGCATACATGAAGGTTTTCCCACCTCTTCTTTGTTTTCTACCCTCACATAAAATCTCACCTAACAAAAACAGAAACCTAAATATTATCGGCAACAACAGGATCATAACTCACAGAAGGTCAATCTGTCTGACAATGAAGTCTGAGCAGAATTGTCTTGAAATGTTTTTAAGGCATTGGATTTAATACAAATGTGCTGCTTGGATAGTCACAGTGACAATGTCTTAAAGGGGTTTTAGCATGCTGACAGCCCCACAATACATCTGCACTAAACGCATAGCAACATCACAAACTGTGAGTGTGGATATCTTCATTCAAAGTGAAGCAATCTAGTTTACAATGTGCTGATAGTTTCCACTGTACACATGGTACAACAGTTACTGTAAGCACAGCAAGTTATAAATACAAATTTAATTTTTGGGGTGAAAAATAAACGAAAATTTGTTATTGAGCTAACATATTATAAATCAGTGCTTAAAACGGCCTTCATACCCTACCCAATTCAAAACAGTACGTTTATAATAATAATAATATATATATATATATACATATAATTTCAGCTGCTGGGTCGAAGTTTGTGGAAAATGTCAGTCTGACTACAAAATGCATAAAACTATGTAAAGTAACCTGCAATTTTATGTTTTAAACAGAGATGGCGACAGAGGCAAATTGCAGCTTTAAAACCCCCAGCACAAGATTTTGAAGATAAAAACCTAGATAAACTCACTGGTCAACAAGCTGGATATCTTGTTGGATGACTAATATACCATCTGCCCCCTCAATAGTACTGACCTGCATCCAGGATGCCCTGCGCCAGGATGGCCCCAAATTTGGCCATCACATCATCATGTTTGTCATTGATCACTTTTGAGTAAAGCTGGCGAAACTGGTTTACCTGGTGAGAGAGAAGCCATGTACAGTGAGTGTCTTAGTACTGCACACACTACTGCAGACAGACTTTAGTTAAACAGATTTTAGTTAAAACAAATTACAACGAATAGAAAAGAAATACATTTTAAAGCAAATATTAAATACCTGAATTAAAAACTGGTAAGGTAGGGCCATAAATAGTGTGGCAAATACCACTTTGTTTTCCAAATCAACCAACTGGTCGAAACAACTAGAAACAATTGTCGTCTTGACATTGCAATAAATTGCATTTTGTGCCAGACACAAAACCTATCAGCTAAGTTAGTTAATGCTTATAAAAGCATGTCCAAAAAGAAATATTTAACAAAAATAACTAGTATTACCCTTCCATCACTTTATTACCTCTACATAAAGAGGTAATAAAGAGAGCGCCCCTCTCTGTTGTTTAAGAAACGTGTTTCTCAAACAAACACGTGCCGTGGCTACAAGACCACATAGTGGAAATGACCAGACAGAATATTATACTATAAAAAGGTAAATATTTATGAATTTGGGTGCACACTAGACAGCACAATAAACAGTAAAATGACAATTCAGTCTGATTAGTCTGATTACAGTCTCTGAATCTCACATCTCATCACTAATTTCCCTTAGCTATTACACATCAATTCATACAGTTCAGAATTTAAAAAACATCCTGCTAATGTATCGGTCTCTTCTTGTATGTACAATTTTAAGGCCACATCTGAACTGCAGTAGAACACTGAGGAACCCCTGCAAAGAGATTCCCCATTTAAATTAAGTGCGTTCTTGTTTAAAATCTCACTTGACTAAAAAGTTCAGAAGCACAGCACAGAGGAGTCATGAAATTCATATTTCAGCGAGGGGTCACACATTTGACTGATTTAATAGTTTGCAATGTCACACAAATGCATGCAAAATAAATCTAAGAAAACAGAGCATTTCCCTCACTTTGAAATACATTCAACATTTATTACATTTACACAAGCATGAGGTAAAATGAACTCTAATCACTTCTCTTACCTTTGGGCAGGTGACCTCTGTCTGCTGGATCATTATAAGGGCAGAGGCGATCAGTGCACCTTGTCTTACATAATTCACTGGGTCATTGGTCATGGGTTCGAGAAGATTAATTGCCTCCTGTTAAAGGAAAAGACCAAACATCAATGGAAGAATATCACCCACCACAAAAGAAATGATATCAGAGCTTTATCTCTGGAATTATTCTTCATCTTTAACCTGTCACATTAAACTAGTACCATTAAACAGCTGCCATGATCGTCACTATGGGCTGGTTTGTGTAATGGAAACTGTGTAACAGCTTCTGAGATTTTCAAATTTTACTGAAGATTTTAATGTATTTGTTTATTAAAAAGACTCATTAGATTATTTGTAAAATTAAACAAAAACACACTGGTTGTAAGTTTTTATGTGGAGCTGTGAGGTTATATGAAAGATAAAGCATTTACAGTCAGCACAGCAAGTGCTGAAAAAAATGCCACAGTAAAAATAACCAGAAGCCAAGATTGCAATATTGCACACAATAATATGGCACACAAATTATGGTCAGTGTAGTACTTTACTAGGAATATGGCTACTAAACACAATATTTTAAAATAAAATAAAGACAGCTTGTGGATTTTACAGACATAACAGTATATTGATTCTGTACCAGATTCTGTATATTGAAAGTGCCAATTCTGATGTAGTCAATTTTAATATAAACAATATATAAACATTTTTTACTTTTGTATAAAAAAGATTCACTGATGAGTGAATTTAATGGTGAACTCAAGGTGTCAAGGTGGAACTAACACTCACCTTGTTACCAGTTCCCGCACAACAGATACCCAGAGCCATTGCAGCTCCGCAGCGGACGTGAGGATTGTAGCTCTCAGACAACAGGGAAACCACACTGGGACACTGTTCTGGAGTCCTGCAGACATAAACACAAAACACTAATGGCAAAGAAAATAAATTTTTCAACAATGGTTTATTTAATCTGACAGTAATTCTTTGGATTGGCAAAGGAATGAGGGCGTTTACGCCAAGGAACGATTAAATTGGCACACATCACAAGATCTCAGTCATATTGTTTGTGGTAACACAAACTTACTAATGTGTTACAACAGTGAAAGTAGGGCAAAGTAGAAAGTGTTTTCCATTAGTCTACTATATATCTGAGGTCTATATGCATGTTTACAATGTGTAAGATGTAAGAAATTATGGGAATGTCCCTCTACACCCCAAATGAACAACTACATTGAAACAGTTGTTTTACTGTTAAAGTGTGTTGTGCCTGGCCTGAAGAGGCAACAATGTGACCAGTCCTGATTCCAATAATCCAAAAATCTGATGAGACAAAAACTACCAAAACTAGGACCCCTAGAATCTATGAAGTGATCTTAATTATTTACAGGATAGCTGAAGTGCCATGTTGGACATGAAAATTTACACATGAGAGAAATACATTTAGCTACAGCCATGCAATTATTCATTAGGTTAAAATGCATGGGTAATTTCAGCTGGCACTTCTAACTATGGAAATTAGTCACCATTAGACAGAATAAAACCTTGACAAACAGGGAGGAAATTAGCTGCATCAAACTTACTGCTCTGCTAGAAACTCCGTGAAGCAGTTAACTTTGGAAACACCATCTCCACCTTTCCAAATTCTAACCCCCGACCTACAAAAAAAAACCTCACCATCTGACCTCACACAGATCACCACGGCTTTCCTAAATCCACCAATTGAATCAAAAGAGCCTCTTGACACGGTGCTTTAAAAACCAACCAAACACTTTTTGGAAATTCTCCCAAGTCAGGGCAGCTGTCTGGAGGAGTTTTCTTTAAACAATTTACACAAGGTGATTATGGCCACCTTGTACAGGGTGGATCTGACAGTCTTGGGCTGGCCACTAGTAATTGTAAACAGTTCCCTTCAAGGATCTCCATGACACAGTAGTTGTTTCAACACCTAGTGAGATAACTACATATAAAGCATGTTTTACGCTGTCCCAACATAAGAGTTGTTTTAAGATTATGCTGCCCTCATAGATATCTCTATGATGTTTGTGAAGAAAACAATCCCAGAATACAATGCAGAGGAGTGGAGCAACATGATTTCTCTTGGAGACTGATCAAAATGGCGACCTGGGTTTCTTACCATAGACTTCCTTTTAAGTCTTGGTTTGCAGTGGCAGTCTTAAATGACCTGAAGGACTAAAGGCCCATTTGGGAATAGAGTAATAAAAACAGACTCATTATTTTCCTCAGGCTTAATATGCCAACAAACTCAAATGTCACATAACACAAAGTCCTTTAAAGTGACATGGCTTTTTAAATTAGGAGATAATTAGCTGTTGTCTTTGACTTGACACTTACACCACAACTGTAACTAAGCTTTCTTCTATTTGTATACAGCAGCAGTGCAGTTTGTATTAGGAATGCATGATATACAAATTCTAACAATAAAAGTTGGTAATTACGTTTACAAAATTGCTGTTAACTGGCTGATATCACAGAACTATACAGTTATACTAGCATAAAGTATATATTTAACAGTAAAAACGAAGATACACCACTTCCAACAAAACACATCCTCATAAGCAGTGTTAGAAGAGTTTTTAGGGTAAATATAAGAGTAACAATTTGAATATTAAAAATTACTTTGAGAAGCACTAAGACTTAAAAGACTAAAGTCTTTAAATGGTTATCTATTTTCCTTGGTAACACGGCATGAAAAAATCAATACAAACAAAACAAAAAAAATCAAAATATAAAAAAGCAAGGCAGACTTTTAAAAAAACTTGTAAGTATCCAATAGCAATAGCTATCCAAGGCAACGCACACTCACAGATTTACTTTAATCTTCAATCAGGCTGGAACTGATGTGTTGTGCTAGATAACAAGAGATCTGCCAGGCTTGTCAAGATCTGAAATACACTCTGAAATTATTTGTTTACAAAAAGTTTCCACAAAGAACAGACCAATCACTGTTAGTTTAGAATGCAGTAACTAATGTTAACACTTAACTGGTGTATTATTAAAACGTCTCATGATGTAACATTGTGAGGAAGAGGATTTAACAATAAGAGATCTATAAAATAAGATATAGGTAAGGTAAATCTTTACCTTAGGTAATCAACTTGGGTTACTTTCTGATCAAAACAAAACTTAAGGCCTTAACAGCACCTTAAATTCATAGCAAAAACCTTCCGAGCAGGGGAGAAAACCTCCCTCCTGTTCATACATCGTTTATGTCTGCTTTAAGTTTTTTCTTGTTAACTATTATAAACAACAGACGAAGCCTGACACACTCCAGTCAGAGGCCTGCACAATTCAAGAGAATCCTCTGTCAGAAGCAGCCCGACTCAACAGCAAAAAGAACAAACAAAAGGTTTTGCTCAAATACATAATATAATTTGTAATGAAAAATGTTTTATTACATTAGGAAGGAATGCAAAGTAGAAGCATTTTCATGAATGGTTTCCGACTTTTGGACTCCACTGTATGTGTCAAAACAACAGTTTTGTTTTGAGTCAACTCCACAATGGCAAGTTGGGAAACAGATGTGCCTGCCTGGACCTGTGCAGCCTGAACATGATGTCATAAAGTTCACATTGCTGACCCCAAACAATCTTTTGAGGCAAAGAAGGCAAACGTCAATACATCTTTAAATATGTCAGATAATTCATTCAACCAACTCCGTACTCAAAGAGTGTGAAAAATCCTGCTAGTATGACCATCAACACACCTGAAAAATATTACCTGAATATTTCAATGAAACATTAACCACTCTCGAACAACCAATCATAACAAATTAAGTATGTATAAGATCATCTCTCAAGACACAACACATTGAACTTTAAAGCAGGTGGGCTATAACAGGTGGAGACCACGTGTGCCACTCCTGTCAGTTAATAACAGTACTGTGAGGCTACATTGGGCACAGACTCACCCAAACTGAACAATAAAAAACTGAATAAAATGTGTCTGATCTGAGGAGTCTTGATTTCTGCTGTCACATTAGACTGAAGCGTCATGAACGCCCAGGTTACATAGAGACTGACTGATATATATAAATATAAACATATATTTAAAAATATAAACAGCAGATCTACTGTATGGAAGGAAATTACCTCCCAGGACCACTGGAGCCTCTCCAGTGTCGACATACTCATCTGCCTCTCCAAGTGTAACTCGTGAGCGAGCGAGCGAGAAAAAGAAGGAGGGGCAGAACGAGACGGCAGGCAGAGACAGAATGTGAGAAGAAGGGGCAGAGGACGTATGGAAGTTTTAAACCTGTAAACACGATAGGTGATGCGGAAAAGATCTGAGAATTCATCCAAAACATCAGGACAAAGGAAATTCCTCAGAATGAAATGCAGAAACTGCATGAGAAATGAGATAATATCTGGATCTTGGCCACAAAGTTAGCCTGCATATTTTTTTGTGCTCATATAAAATGTGAGAAGCCACAATGCGAGGAACATTTTTAACATCAGGAACTGAAGTTCAGAATGTCAGTAGTTGTAGTTGAATTGTTTTTGGAGATTTCAGTTTGTTTAAAGAATGAAAACGATGCGTAAACAACAATACAGCATTTAGTTCATGAACAAAGGAAAATTCTGAGTTTAAGGTAAGTGAAACCAAAATAACCAAATATTATAATTTGTCATATTTTCTAATCAAATTAAGCATAATGAAAAAATTAAATGATGTGCATCAGAGCTATTTTGAATTATTTTACAGCTTAATATTGTACTGTTTCACAGTATACATTTTTTAAAAACATTTAAAAAAATTAAATCTTGGTGGCAACAATATTGTTTAATAAACATTATTTTGCATTATTTTGCAATAGTTTGATCATAATGATTATACAGTTATTATGGAACATCAACTGTTTTAAAAACATACACTTGAGTCATTTGTCTCTGTAAATGTAATTATTGTATTGGGTCATTTGCGGTACAGTTTAAGTATTCAGTGATCATAACTTCCTTGTTTAATTAGCAACGTGTAAAACATACTGGTTATTGACATGAAAAAAATTTGTGGTTCGAATTGAGATATAAAAAAAGCTGAATAAAATCTGTTTTTGAATGACATGATTACAGCTATAATGTTTATTTTTTTTATGTTTTCCTCTTGTGGTTTCTCAGAGGTGTTAAAACACAGCGACACAGATGCGTTACACCTCTGCCGTGTGACCACTCTGAATACTGATTCCATCTGGAGGTTGAAATCTTAAGGTCTCAAGATTGCAAAAGGCAAAGCTTTCTGTATGCACATGCACAACTTACAAAGGATATTAAAGAAACTGAATTGCTGGGAAACCGTTTTGCTCAATAAACTGGATTTTGCAAGCAGATGAGTGTCATTTAAATTGAACCTACCCTCACCCTCCGATCTGAGGGGCCTTGTGACAATGCTGGCCAAGCTCCCGGAAAAAAACAAAGCACAACTTCCCAAAGCAGCACGGCTAGTCCCAGCATCATGTCCCAAAGAGAGGTGCCCCTGTTGGACCTCAATCGAACATGGAGCGGCGATGGTGCCTTTTTCCAGTCTGGAGAACGACTCCGCTGGGCTGCGCTGCTTATTCTGCTGGTTATTATCCCAACGATTGGTGGAAACATCCTGGTCATTCTTGCAGTGTCATTAGAAAGGAAACTCCAAAACGCCACTAACTTTTTTCTGATGTCTTTGGCTGTGGCTGATCTTCTGGTGGGTGTATTAGTCATGCCCATCGCTCTGGTGACCGTGCTCTTCCGTAAGTAAACCCTTGTGTCAAGTTTGATGGTGAGCACATTTGAATATTCCAGTATTTGTTTGCAAAAAAATAAATATCACATGTGCAGATTCTGAGTGTCGAGTTATTAGTCAAACAAATGAATAGAACTTTAGATAAACAACTTCACATTGTGAACCTTGAAAACACCTTAAACACAGTCATTGACAGTAGTCTCGGGAAAATAAAATTTAACAACAATGCTTAAAAACCATGTACTAAAAATGATAAAGAAAACCATTTTCCATTCCCATTCATAGACAGACATGGTATACACAATGCATGAAATACTCCTGAAATCATTTCTACAGTAAACATGTCTCTCACAAACAAGCCAACTTGGCTTTCAGCTCAAATGCCAGCACACTCCAGCCAGTCCATTATTCCTCATTAATAAGATTGGATGACATTTATTGAACCTTCCTTTGCTGCACATTGTCTAAGCATAGTAAAAACCAGGCCAACATTTTATCAGAGTTTATCTACAGATAAAACATGTGGCCAGTTGAATTTGACCATATACAAGGCTACAGTTTCATTGTTTAACACAGGGTAGATGAAGATTATTGGTTAGAGGTCAGCAGCCAGCTGCAATTAGCCCCGATATTTAAGAAAACTCTCAATATAAAGCTTACTATTGTGAACACTATTGTGCTCAAGCAAGAACCTTCCGGCCCTGTGGAAAATACTTTTAGCAGATGCCTTTAATCCAAAGAAAGTTAAAGGTAACCGTTACATCTCATAAATGTTTAAAGTAAGGAGTACAAAGTCACAAGGTAATGTGCTAACCTGTGAAATAATTTGTCATCCTGAATTGTAAAAATTCCCACAGATGATGAAAAAGACAAGATTCCATGAAGGTACTATTGTGTTTGAAAGATAAATGGAACCAACATACAGAAATGGAAAGGGTGGCATTTTTGGTGGCAAAAACAAGGCTTGGTTTTCATCAGTCTACGCCAAAGCCCTTGAACGATTATGAGTGTCCTTGAAGGAATGCAGGGATGGGAAAACCGGTAAAAGGACAGGAAACACTGTCTGAAGGTGTTCCACAGGAGAAGAACCATGTGTGAATGGAGCAATTGCACTCAAAGAAAGATTCTCTCAAATAGCTAAGTCCAGTTTGAAGCTTGCCAGAAGTCATGCACACTGACAAGTAATTAAATCAAATTACCTTAGAGGAAAGGGTACTATAATAAATAACGTTTCAGTGCAACGATTTACTAAAAAGACAAAGCACAGTCACTCTAGAGATCGCTTAGCTGTAACTTTAGATGTTAAAGTACAATAAAATAATAACCTTGAAAATGTGGTTTAAAGCCAGTTGAAGCAAACTTCCTTGCTAAAAACTAAGACGACAGACACATCTGTGGACCAGGTGGAAATGCACTTCTGTTAACACCATGAGAAATCTACAACTCAACACTGAACAAATCCATACAGCTTGATAGAAAGTGTCTGCAAAGCTAAACCACAAATGTATTTACTAAGAAAGAGGGAAACATTTACATGTGGAAGTTGAGACTTAGCAGAGCAACCACACAGTATGCCAGAGCAAAGCGTCTCTTTATTCTGATCTCAGGACGAGACAACACACTCTACATGTTCTGTATTCAGTGGTATGAAATTGAGTCACATCAATAAAATCAGATTTTAGTCTACTTTTTAAATGCTCTATCAACTGTCCAAAAGTCAATGGATTTAGACTGAAAAATTAAAGCAGATTATTTCAATTTAATCTTTAGAAGCACAAATAGCATTAACTATTTAACAGTCTTCATAGTGTTCATTCAGTAGAAAACATGTTTAAAACATGTCTTTATTACACTTAACTAGTTTTTAACTTGATAACTAGAACTACAAATTTGTTGAAACAAATTAAAACAAATTCCCAAAATACATATTAAACCAGACATGTTTAATTTAACAGATTTTAAAAGACAAGGAATGATAGGAAAAAGCAACAGAGTCACAACTAATGACTCTAGCTGACTTGAAAGAGAGCAGACATATTTAAGGATCTAATTATGTCATGACTGCCATACACATTATAATAATTTTGTGCCTAAATGACTGGAAAAATACAGCCCATCTGGTAATAACGTGCCCCTCTCTGTGTCGTATTAGAGTAATGTGACTATGCCAAAAGTTTTTAACATCTGGTAATAAGCATTTCAAACCATGAAGGTCAGATCACAGCAACAAAAAAAAAATTGTTTAAATCTTTGAATGTTTAAATCTTACAACTCAGGCCCAACTGAGCTTTTACAAAATACAGCTTTGCACAGTCAAACCAAATGTTAAATTGTAAGATTGATTATACAGTTTTTACATTGTTACAAGCTAAAAAGTATTTCTCACCCTTTCTACTATTAAATAAGACAGCAGTAATATTGGCATATTCCACTTCGTTTATCCATTTTACTTGAGCATGAAAGAGACGAACTGCAAAACTGCAGACATGAAAACAATATAATCACATTTAAAACTCTCTAAACAATAGCATCTGTAACCATATTAAAGTGCAATGGGATTAAGTCCAACTCAATTATCCACCATTTCATGTCCGATGCTAAAATAAACAGTGTCATTGAAGACCTTGAAGAAACCCAAAAGCTTTCAAGTGTTTAACACTTTGCGCCATTTTTGCACTAAGCAAAGCTTGTATCAATTTATTTTAGAATGTTAAGGTTCACTAAATACAAAATAATATGCACAGAACTAGGAATTCTTAAAGTAATGCTTTTCTAACCTCAATGTCTCAAACAAGTCACTAAACAAAAACACAAAACTGTGTTCACAAATATTACCCTACAGGGATTCCCTAACAGTACATTTGACATACATGTGCACCTTGCAAAACGTAAATGTAAAATGGGAAAGGAGAAATATTCTTCACTTGTAATCTCATCCAAAAGTGATTCTTTACATGTATTACAACTGCATATATTAAATGCATAAAAAAACATTCTATGGAATAACAAAACCATTAACAATTCCATAAACACAAATGGCTCAATAGTAAATTAGGCTGTGCTTGTTTAAAAGGACAAATAATTAAATTGCCTTATGCACAGTTGCATTTTTAAAATTGATTTCAGCATGTTTGCTGCATAATCCAATGTTTTTTCTGTCTGCTTTGGCAACTACTACTAAATTATTTTACCCAAAATGAAATCTGCACAAATTATGTCACACAGGCTTTGAAATAAAATTATTGTTATAAATAATATAAATAAGCAAATGACACTGGAATAGTACAATAGCTGTTTGTTAAAATTGTTAGAAGTAAAACAAAAATCCTAAATATAAATCTGTGTAGCCATTTGACCCAAGGGATAGTTCACCCAAAAATGTCATTCCAGACGTGTATGACTTTTTTGCTTCTCAGGAACACAACAGAAGATATTTCAAACTATGTTGGCAACCAAGAAGAAAAAGTCATACAGATTTGAAATGACATGAGTGTGAATAAATGGTAAAAAAGTCATTTTCGGGTGAACTTTCTTTAAACAAATAGTATCAGCACTGATGGGTGACTTAGAAAAGAAAGATTCACTTATCACTATTTTTGAAACTTTGCAAACAAGAAGCACAACACAGCTTTTGCAGGGTTTTGCAGTTAACTATGCCATTGCCTGCATGCTGTTCTCTTGTTGCCTTGATAAGCTAGTTAGGCCTATAACATGCCTGTGCGTGCCATCACCGAATAAGCTTAGATCCTATCTTTTTTTCATACCTGATGATCTCAGAGTTGATTCTATTCCAGATTCATTCGAGCCACTGAACAGTGCCTAATATTCCCTTACTTTTCAGGCTCCAGATGGCCCCTTCCAGATTTCCTGTGTCCTATCTGGCTGTTTCTGGATGTCTTGTTCTCAACCGCCTCCATCATGCACCTGTGCGCCATCTCCCTTGACCGCTACATAGCCATCAAGAAACCTATCCAACACAGTCAGTTCAAGTCTAGAGCCAAAGCGCTGGCTAAAATCGCACTTGTCTGGCTGATCTCTATAGGTATGTCATGCTAGATGTTAATCAAATGAAGACACTAGATTTTACGTACAACCACACATTAAATATTTTGGCACACTATAACTTACATGTGCAACTTTTATGAGTAATTATAAATGTTATTACAGAAATATCTACTAGTAATAGAATTATTAATGCAATCTAAGGTTAACATTTCTTTCCAAAGGACAAGACGTAGTTTTAGGGTAGAGGAAAGATTGGCATCATAAAGATAAACTAAATATAGAATTTCGCTCTCTGAATTCAATACAAATGTAAAATTATAGTTTTATACAAACTATGGAAAAACACAAAACAGTGCAATAACTCTTCACCAATCAATCATCTCAACATATTTTTTTTACCTTAAAAACAAACATTCCTTTACATATTCCTTAACCAACACGATTTTCTTTATCTTGTGTCCCTGACTGACCAGTGAACTTTAAATTATACAAGAAGAAAGATTTACTTTTAACGATCAGGTCTTAGTTGATGTTGACATTGGCTAGCAGGGGGTGGAATTAAAGTAAACACCTCACGATTTCTGCTCGTTAACATCAGTCCAGAAGATTACTTCAGCTGTGCTGTTTGGACGACTTCAATGCATGGCTGGATTCATAAAGCTAAATGTTTTACCACCATGAAAGGCAGGCTTTTGTTCTGTCATTTCAACACTGACCATGAACACCATGTCCCTGCAAACTCCGCAGAGTGATTTTACATATTCCTACTTTTGACAATGCTGTGTTACTGAAAAACAGGCAACAGCAGCTCATGGTTATGGATGACACTCAAATCAATGCCATTAAAACAGTCTAAGAAGTCCAAAATGTGTTACTGACATTGTAAATGGCTACTGCCAGTAATGAATAGCAAATCTTCAAATATTGTTCCATCAACAGCCCTTTAACATTTCTGTGTAGCATTTCACTCCATTTAAAGAGCAGTGGCTGAAAGACTTAAACCACCATTCCAAAGAATCCAGAGAAACCAAAATTATGAGCTATTCATACTACTGAGTGCCTTTAACATTTTTATGCCATAATTACAGCTTTCTGCTCAATTTAACGATTGTCCTTTCTACAACAGGTATTGCAATTCCGATTCCAATCAAAGGGCTACAAGTCTCAGATCATCCAAACATCACCTTTAACAATAACCACATCTGCCTGTTGTCACCAGAGGGTTTTGGGGATTTCAAGGTGTTTGGGTCATTAGCAGCTTTCTTTATACCCCTTGCAATAATGATGATTATCTACTTGCTGACAATCCAAGTTCTGCGCAAGAAGGCCTGTCTTCTGAGATCAAGATCTACAAGACCCACCACTTCCACCATCTTCCAACAGGAACTCTCAGTTCCTTCCCCACCTGAGAAACTAGTTAATCTAGATGGAATTAAAAAGGAGCGAACACAGACCACTGTCAACCCCGTTACAACCCCTGTTACAAGCGATGAGGTCCCTATCCGCAGGATGTCCACCATAGGAAAGAGGTCAATGCAAAACTTGAGCAATGAGCAAAGGGCATCAAAGGTCCTTGGGATTGTATTCATGTTGTTCGTTGTGATGTGGTGTCCATTCTTTATTACTAATGTGACCTCTGTACTCTGTGAAGAATGCAACAGCAATCTAATGGAACAATTGTTGGATATCTTTCAATGGGTGGGCTATGTTTCGTCAGGCATCAATCCTCTTGTCTACACCCTGTTCAACAGAACATTTCGGCAGGCCTTCACGCGCTACATTACATGTAACTACAGACGTGTAAGTACTCCAAAAATGCAGCGGAGAACCAGAATTTCTTTTCGGTCATCCATGGCAGAAAATTCAAAGCGGTTTATGAAACACAGCATGAAAAATGGCATCAGCCCTGTAAGTTATCAGAGTCCCCTCCGTCATCGGCCAGCACATCTGCACGCTTCCGCAAACATCACGCAGGACACATTGCTCCTGACAGAGAATGAAGACTGCAAACCTGACGAAAATGTTAGCCATGTGTAACATTTCACTGGATAAAAAGTCACACATTTGCAAGCTGAGACAAAGATGTTCCTTTTTAATTGTTCATCTGTGCCAAAAAACTGCCAAAAATGACCTCATGGGAAGCTTGATCTGGGATCAAAATGGAGTTGTAGAACTGCAATGGGTTTGTTCTCCATTGCAGCCATTATAAAACTGCTTAAGCTTTGGATTGGGATACAAAATAGCCCATCTAAAAACCTCCATTAAGCCAAGTTTCTAAGTGTGAAATGGCAGCCTGTAATAAACACATTTGTACGGGTAACAGTGGACTGTGTTTGCACATCCCAAACAGCTGGTTGACAGGGTGCACAATGTGAAGCCAAATTAAGACATTTTATCAAGATACAAGCACAAGTAGCTAAAATCACATCTACCTTCTGCACACAAGGAAAAATTATTCTGATTTATGACAGGGTGTTTAGATTTCATTTACCAATTGATCTCGAAATAAACTGAGCACTTTTGTACTTGTATAAAATAATTATCTAGATGTAGATGCTGTTATTAAAAAAAAGAAAAATTAATAAGTTAATTAATTGAAAAGTTATAAAAAGCTTTTCAAATGTTTTAGATAAACGCTTCTTTCCAGATACCTGTGCAAGGTTATGACTGCATAATGAATTAAGAAAACAAAATATGTCCTGCACACTGAGTGTGCACCATAGGCACAAACTAAGCAGTCTTATTCTAGGGGATGCTAATTTCACATTCACTTTAAAGTAATGCACTTGGTAGACACTTTTATCCAATGTGACTACAAATTCTAGCAGTTTCTTTCAATATAAAACAGAATTCATGGATTGTGGTGACATATGCAGTTACAAATTATGCCATGCTTAATTAAAAATATTGTGCTTGGTAATAAAATAAAACCCTTTGACAGCCATAACTGTGCCAAAATAGAATTGCCGTTTTCTTTTTACACAGGGATGTAAAAAGTAACTGTCTTAATGTATCCATTAAAATAACATAACAAATCAGCATGTGCAGTGAGTGTGCAGTGACACAAAGGTGTATTCCTGTCCCGGTGCGCGGTAAGGTTAGGGGGCCCGCAGGAGTCAGAAGACAGAAACCTGTTGAATTGTTGCAGCTCTGTGCACTCTCTAAACACAGGAAGGATTTATATAGGGTGTTTTTTTACTGCCAATTGATCATGGGAATATCGCATGGCCTTTTTAGGGCTTTAAATAGTTCACCAGTTCCTCTACTTGGCCCAGAACCCTGAGGGAATGTTGAAGGGGTAGATCACTAATGGCTGTAAGAGAAAGGAACACAGTACAACATATTGTCTGCTACCACCATATATGATATCTTAGGGTGAACAAAGGTATTCAATCCAACTCGGAATGCTAACATTGTTTACTTCACTATTATTACATTTCTAAATTAAGCAGCAGCTCTGCTTTAGAAAAGGGTCAGGGTAGTTAACTAATATGGTCAAACAAGTTGAGTACAGAGTATCTAGATCTTTTATACGTTTAATATTTTTTCCCAAGTTGGTTCTTCAAAAAGAGACAAATTTATAGACACAGTTTACTAAAGAGGGCTTCATCTTGTTTTATTAATTTAAGACTAATCAATAATTAACATCCATGTGGAAAAATTACTACTAAAGGCCAGTTTAATGTCTGTTAAATTACATATTGTTAATCATAAAAATTCACAAACAAATTGTTAAAGATATTTTTTAAATTGCTTTCCTGTAGCTCAGTGGTTAGAGACTGGCGTTAACAACGCCAAGGTCATGGGTTTGATCCCAGGGATTGCACATACTCAATGTATAATGATCAATGTGTAGTATAATGCAATGTAAGTCGCTTTGGATAAAAGCATCTGCCAAATGCCTAAATGTAAATGTAAATTTACACTTATGCATTTGGCAAACACTTATCCAAAGCGACTTACAGTACATTTAAAAGAACACATTTTATTAGTACACGTGTTCACTGGGATCGAACCCAAAAACCTAATTCTAACCCTCCTTACCTGAAACATTCTTTCCACTGTAAAATATACTATTTTGTTCTCAAACAAATATAGCTTGTTTTGCAGTATAGTGCATGAATTGTATAGACTATGTTTATGGTGCTTCCAAGATGTTTTCTGGGTTTTTAATGGAGCTTTACAGATGTGGTATCCATGAACTGTCGTTGTACAAAAAAAGCTTTCTTACAAATTCTCTTAACAACGACTTAAATAATACCAATAAATCACAGTTTAGGGGCAATGCAGGACAGCACAACTCTCCATCACTGGCAATAAAGCAAGTGGCACAGGGCATGATAGCTGGAAGAGATATGCATCTCTGTGTTTCCTCTGGAGATTTTAATAGGGGCAATATCAACCGTCGGCAACCAGCACTTGAGGAGACTGTACTTTCCAAACAAATCTGGAAAGCACAGCAGAAGAATGGGCGGAATCTTGTCTCTGTATACACTAAAGGCTGATTGATAAAGTTTACTGGCGAGCACTTAAAGCAGCCCGTCCTGACGGGTTCTCTTTCAAATATAGCACAGGATGCAACAACAGAGAGCGTTGATGAAAGAGATGCAGGTAAGAACAGGCGGCATGATACCTGAACATGATGAATCCAATGGACTCGACAGCAGCCCTCCTAACATCATCATTCACGTCACTCACCTGGGAGGAAGAGGGCAGAAATTATTCAAAGATTAACAAGAGCATTTCAAGCTCCGGAATTAAGCTCAGTGTTTATTTGTAGGGTCATTCCTATGATGCAGTGCCTTTTCATTTTTTCATCATGTCTCAAAATATTTAGGGCTGGAATGATGCATCAACCTAATCGATTATGCTGATGTGTTGTACCAGCCCTAAACATATTGCAGTTTCCCACAGGATTACATAAGACTGATGCTAAGTGACATTACATGCTGATTAGCATATTTGTGGCATCGTCACATAGTATTTGTATTCCAATTAGTGTTGACATCTTAGATCTGTATCGCTTTCACTCTCACATATTGTATTTTAATACAACTGAATGCCCAATAAACCATTTTTCATGCACAAACATTCTGTTTCTGTTATCAGGCATGAAATGAGCATAAAATAGTAACAAAAAGTTCTGGTAACAAACTAGCCTATGGGCATATTTACAGACAAACTAATGTTCATGTTCATATGTCCAAACAGACAGTAATAGTGACAGGTGCTTGTAAACTTTGCCAAAACAATGTCGCAACAAATAACATTGGAGATCTTTATGGTATTATAAGAAATGGTTCAGTTTGAAAATACGGCGGGCCACCATAGCTTAAGTAATTAAATGGAAACACTATTGGATAAAATATTTCTACATTTTTAAAGATGTGATTTTTAAAGATTAGCACATTTAAAGTTTTTTTTAATTAGTATTTTTTTTATATACCAATGTCAATTTGTCAATTTATAACAATTTAATGAGCATATGGGAGATTACAAACCGATACACAGAATGACTCTTAAATAGCAAGCCCTAGAAAAGGGACACAAAAATGGCAACAACCATTACACCAACTTTTTTCTTTCACTAATCAAAATGTTTCAGGCAAAGCACGTTTCTTTGGTAATATTATTTTAATTCTTTATCAAGTTGAGTTATTCTTTAGTTTGCAATATCACTTTCTATCCTGTTGGTCTTTTTAAATTTCCTGAACCGTTAACAAGCAAAGTTCTTGTTAACATAATCCTCAGATAAGTGACCATTTGTGATAGTTGAATTAAAATGAGATATTTGTTAAAATATTAGATAATTAGATTAAAAATTAGATAATTTGTTTTACATACTTTAATTTGTGTATGTAGAATTTTCAGAAACACTGATTTGGCTTACACCGAATAAAGCTATAAATGACCACGCAAACAATTTTTTTGAAATGAAATGACTAAAGAGACACTTAAAGCTGCCATGCTAAAACTGAGTACAGTAACTGTGTTAAAAATGTCTCCCCCTGCAGTAAATGCAAAATAGTAAGTTCCATTTACATGTAGTATCTCTTATGTCCTTGTCAGATCAGATGTTGATCTACCATCTTCGATCTGTTTTTTGGTGTGATGTGTAAGGATTTAATAATATATGTGATATTTCTGTCATTTTTGAGATTTTGAATGTAAGTTAGGTCCGGTACTAATTCATAGAGAGAAATTGGATTGCTTCTAAATTACAGTGTACAAATGGAAAATAAATTGATCTTCAAAAACTGATCTTTAAAAAATGTGCATTCACCCTGCATTAACATCAACTGTTGAAAAACTCTTGATTATTTTTTTAAATGAATGGTGGGATAGTAGTGACAGCAGTCTTGGGGATAATTATTTACCATTATAAACATACATATCATATATTTAATTAATTTGTCATTTCTGTTTACAAGTTGCATAAGTTACAAGTTCTTTTTATTCAAAGAGAATTTTCATATTTTCTTATTTTGTATAGGTTTTGTAAAAATGTATGATAAAGGAGAATTTAAAAGGTCTGACTAAAGGACAAGCTTAAAACAAATACATTTTTTAACCAAAAAATGTATTTAATAAAATAATTAAAATATTGGAATTAAAATGGTAGAAATGCAAATCATGCTTGTTAACAAATATATTTAAGCCAATACTAACTATTATTAATATACTTATTTTGAGTAATAGTTGCTGAAGCGTAAAAGACTCACAGCCACATGGAGCAGGCGTCGGATGGCTTTGTTGTTCCCAGAGCCGCAGTATGCCATTGCTACTGTGTACATT
>JAZGTJ010003881.1:0-33156 GCA_036877575.1 Botia almorhae
ATAATGTTTTCATTTCCCCAAAGCTATTCACTGTGTGAGTGCTTTTATAATGACGTGCCATGGGTTTGTTCAGGATAATAATGTAGAAACCACACGCATCATGCCAGGGATTGTACGCAACGACTCACCCCCACATATGAGCCATAACAGTTCTGTTTGAGGCTCCAAGGCACATGATCATTATGGTGTGGTGCTTATGGCATGACTGTTCCAGAGGACCCAGTGTAGCATATGCAAGGGAATAAAATTAACGCTGTGCTCTTTGAGTTTGTCCACTGGCTCCGGTGCGCCTGTTGCCGTCAAATCTGCAGCCATACTGAGAAGTGATGATTTCTCTGTATTTGATTTACAAATGCAGCAGTCAGCATTTCTCCACTTACAATAATAAGTTTATAGGAGCAGTGCATCATGGGAACTTTCCCAATGCTACAGCTCTGCTGACTGGGTGGGAGTGTTTAAACACTGAACTTATAGTGTAGTGTAAAGCACTACAGTACCATCTAAGAGCATACAGTACAGCAGCAAGATAAGAATAACAATAGCAACACTACTGCTGCAAGCAATGTTCATATATATCCAGTAGATTTCTTCAAGGGGGCAGATGTGAATAAATTAATATAAACTGAATTTCCGCATTTATTCCCCAGTGCTCCCTAAAGGTCTTTACATAGTAATATCCTCTGCTAAAAATGCTAAAAATGATTAGCAACATTAGAGAGAATAAACTCAACTCCCATTTATAGCCACATGTTGCAAGTCACTGGGGTCCAAGCAGACTGAAGTTGTAAGGACTTCCTATAGTTATTTCCTCATTTCAGCTCTGGGTGGAATTTTATTTGTGTTCTCAGATTGTCCTGAGATAATTATAGAATTTATTAAATTGGGAAATTACATTCGGAAGAAATAAATTAATCTGAGGTTTACAGAAACTTGCATAACACAAATATATAAAAGAAAACAAGAAAACAAGAAAATAGATTTAGGTGGGCACCTGTACTCATATAACAGGTGGGATGTGTGACCATCCTGTATGTACAGTACTGTACACCCGAGACTATCAGGAAAAAAAATGTATAAATACACTAACCCTAAAAATACCAACATGACCATTAAAGGGACTGAGCATTCTAAACTGAAATATAAATTGAAATAAGCTGAAATGTATTTCATACTTGTGTAAGCAGAACTGCTTAACTCCTCTTTAACCCAAAACCATAAGACATACCACAGAACCACAGAGAACATTTTGTGTTCATGAAAGTGAACGACAGAGTAGCCCAGACCAACCATGCTGATTCCTGTTATGGCATCAGATAACTAAAGGCACCATGAAACAGAAGTTGTGATGGTCTTCTTCCCCATAGTGATGAATGTCTGAGTGAAACAGCTTCTTGAATAAGAAAGAAATGTAGTGCAGGATTTGATCCTTTGGGAATGGATTGGATTGCTGAAATTTGGATGGAAAGAAACTGCCTGACCACCGAATGGTCAATATAGTCCCATCCTCATGCAAAGACATACGTCACCATAGAAGAGATGTTGTTTTGTGGGATAGAGGAGGTAAATGTTTTTGATTAAAGATTATGAGGGTATTGCAGGATTATGAGGGGCAAATTTATTTTAAAAAACAGATAAATGCAAAGATAAATGATTTAGAATTAACACTGCAATAATCCATAAAAAATAAGAATAGTATATTTTGACTCAATGTTGATTTTAACATAGTATCTTTCTATGTCTCTCTCTATATAAATAAACTTTATTTTACAACCTAATGACTTATAACTCTAAACATCAGGGCTGCCTGGGCAACTGAATTCCGACGAAGGCGTTCCATGTCATGTCACTGGCAGTGATGACAACCCTCCTTGACTCCTTAAGGACCAACTCAGACAATTTTAAACGGGAGCTGATACGAACCATATGACAGCACTCTTTAGAGTTGTGTGATTAGTGTGTCTGCACGCTAAAGAGTATATATCAAACACAGACATTCTGCATGTCTACACACAACTGCTGAGAAATTGAGCATGAGAGCGCTTGTGCGCTACTCCAGACATTATGACATACGGTAGTTATGACCCAGTGGTGTCACGAGATGTTATTATGTTTAATCGCATGGTTAGCATTCATAGTCCCTTTGTGTTTCAGTCAAGTCAGTGGTAAATAACATGTATTTTAAGTCTTTTCAAAATGGCCCAACAATTTCAGTTAATAGCTCTCAGAAAGCCACAAAAAGCTCTGCATATTTCTTCAAAATTTGGATGTCCATCATTCACAACCTTTTATGTTTGTTTAACAGTTTGCTAATATAAAAATAGCAATTAATAAAAATGCAGAATCTTTAACTAAATTTACAGCCATTCTGCTGAATTATAATCAACACACAAAGCAACCAGTCACAGCGTATTGTTTTACGACTTAAAGCCAGCCAATCAGATGAATACATACAATCTGAACACACTACTCCACATTTGTGTACAGTACAATATGCAGTATATATATATCTGTTTTATATTTGTTCAACCAGTCAAATCCTACAGAAACCAGAGACCTCACCAGATTGCACACCTGTATGCAATTTCATATATCATCAACCATCAGTGAACAGCAAAACCAGACAAAAACATTCTTGGTAAACCAGTGATGTTGAAATTGTGTAGGGTATGAATCTTGGTATGTAATCAGCTGCTTACTGCCAACCCAACATCATCTTTGTAGCAGGACACATGCAATATCATACCATTTACCATCTATACATTTAGAGTAATGTGCCACGTCACACGTTGTGAATGAGCTGAATCTGCAACAAGACAGTGTGGACCACAAATATGCTGGAACTATGTAAAGCAAAAGAACATGCAGAAGCCAAACGCCTAGGGCACATTTTCAACACCTTCAAGTGCACCATAAAGAATCCAGGGTGTTCTGGTGCACTCATAATCACTGCTACCTAATAAAGTAGCCTTAGCACTCATGGCAAGCTGGACACAAAGGGGAAAAGCTAAAACAGCTCATAGGTTCTAAGTAAATGTGTTAAAGTGGTCCAGCTGTAGCTGAGAATCAAACTTATTAGACATCTGGAATTCATTAAGAGCTTGTTAAAGCTGTGGACCTCATCATCCACTTATGATATTCTCCAATCCCTCTCCACATCTGAATCTATCTTAGAAGCCCCAGAAAAGGAGACAGAAAAACTGAGAGGGTGATACCACAGTCACCACAAGTCATCATGTCTAACCATCTCTAAACGGGTGAGAGTTCAATCCAGTCTTTATTCCAGTCACTTCCTAACAGCTTTGAAGACCCTTTCATGTATGAAACTCTTCATGTTGAGCAAATCATAAAACCCTAAAGAATATTAGTGTCAGTTTAAACATGACAGTGTGTACATTAGGAATAAAAGAACCTGAAATGATCGTCAAGGATGGAGTGATATACCGTGTAGCTGTAACATGTTACCTGCTTTATGGCACAATGGATTAGTTTTTTTTGTATTTACATATCGTGCTCTGTGGGTTTCTACATGTTCCTCAAAGGGCTGAGCGGGTAATTTACCGTAACCATGCTTTATCCCAATAAAAAGCGTCTATGACATGCAAACAGAGGCATAATGAGTATAAGCGATGAACAGGAAAGAATCAAAACAAAAACATCAGGTCTGGCTAAAGGGTTTTATGGAGTAATTAGCAAGCGTTGTAAATCACTGCCTGATAGGAGCCACCTGTGTGAACCGAGCCTCCTGTTCTCCTTTAAAAGCCTGTCTGTTTCTCTCCTCTGTCTCTCATCACTCTGTAGATCTCCATCTCTCCTTCAGGAAGTCACTACCATAGTAACTGTTACCAGTGTTGTTTCGTCAGCTCTGGGCTTTGGGGATGAAGGTCACAAACTTTTTTTTGTCAAGCCCTGTTTTATGTTTTCCTAGCATCAGTTACTTGTCATTATAGGTTACTGTCAGTATGTGTACAAGACTAAAAATACAGACTATTTCTGTTTCTTTCTCTCTTTGCCGAGTCAATCTTGCACTTTTAGCACCTACCTTTCGGCTGCTATACTACTCCCCTATAATTACCTTATTGTGTTTCTGTGAACACTTTTGGCCCTGTGGGCTTTCACAGAAAAACAAACTACCTTAAAACACTTTTCACACACTCACTAGTTTAATTTTTTTAACTAACAAGATCCCTTGTTAGTCCTTGTAATCCCTTGTATGTCTTCTTTAAATCTTAAATATTACTTATTGAGGCTAAAAATATATAGAGCCTGATTTGACAGAACAGAAAAAAGATTTTTGGCCACCTTGACAACTTGTGGAATGTTGTCACTCCATTCAAAGGTATTCAGAGAAACTGCCTCGAAAACCATACAAGCAGCCACTTCTCTGCACGGGCAAAGAGCCGCCCCTTAAACCCCAGAAGGTTTGGATTCTCCAAATCAGTTGCCATGGTAGGGGGCAGGAAAGAACCAGTATAATTCCCTCTGGTACAAAAAGAACCTTTAGAATTAATAACAGGCAGCAATAGTGTCTAACATGCTTTCATGGCCAAGTTAAATTTAGAGCCCCCATGTTTCAGTTCCAACCTGAAACAGCACAGTGTCCCACTGGAGTATCTACAGGAAACGAAAAGGAGAGTTGTGGGAGGTGGAGGACAGACCAAGCCAAAAATGATTTTAGCCAGTGTCCGGCTTGTTAAATCTTCCTCTTGAAGCACTCTCAGGAAAGACAGAAAGCTGATGGGAAATGACTTGTTTTGAGGCTGGAATCAGCCACTGATAGAACGCTTCAAGCCAAGTCTGTATTTGTGTTCTGAGGCAGAAACCGCAAGAGAGCACTCTGATGAGCCACACCCCCCTGGGTAAGTGTGCTTCAGCATGCACCAACAGGCATGTACACATAAAAACAGTACATGGCCTGCCATCAATACGCACATAATAGAAGGGGAGCCCACATTCACATGATCAGGGCCACTCCACCCAACTGGATTAATGGAGACAGAGGCAGAGAGCAAAAAACAGAACTAAATTGGGAACTGTCCTGAATGGAAATAAATGAGAGAGAAAGCTTTAGAGACAGTGTTCACATATGAATAGTCTGTCATTATTTACTCATCCTGATGTTGTTCCAAATTCATAACTGACTTCTACAGATCACAAAAGGAGAAATTCGGAAGACTGCGTCAGTCACTCTTTTACATACAATTACAATAGATTTAGGAGCGACAAAAGTCCCTTTAAAGTGTTATAAAACATGGTCCATGGGCTTTTTTTTCGTCCTGAAAGCTTCAGTCGACATTCCTTGTAACTATGTACAACTCATGTACAACTTTGGTACAACATAAATCCTTACTCATTTCTGTAGAACATTTTTTAATGCGCTTAAGAGAAAATGATTGTGTGGGTATATATGCAAACAGATATTCCACATGCGTTTGATTCTTTAGATGAAATATAGCTGGAAGAGAGCGTGCCTGGACACAGGTGCATGTAAACCGGCTCACTGCACAGCTTATTTATATCTGAACCCTTAAGCTCTTTCACAGGATGAGGTCTGCCACTATGGAAACCCGCAGTGACCACAAAACAGTCGCCACAGGCAACCAGGCTAGGCAATAATGCACTAATAGCAATGGAACAGGGAGTGATCCGTTGCCAAAGCCACCGTATGTTTGGCTTCACATCCCTCTCCCAAGAGGAGCGTGACCAGCTTGAGCATATTCTAATGAATGAAACAGGCATTCTCTCCTCCCTCTATTCTCTTTTCTTAAGGTGTATGCAGTAAACAGGATTGTTCCCAACTGACAGAGCCTCCATTCCCCAAAGGATGATGGCTACTCCTTTGAACCTTATTCCGTTTCAGTGTGTTGGGACTTTGTCTGATGTACAGCTACCATAATCAATGTTTGCAAGTCCCTGGAATTGGCAAAATCCTTGTTTGTCAGAAAAAGTGGAAAACATTTTTAACATTTATAATATTACATTAAAATATTTTAGGACATTATCACAATGTCTTGAAGGCAATACAGTGATATTTTTTACATTAAAGTTTTAACAAACATGTTGTTTTCTTTTGTGTTCATCTGCACTGAAATTAAATGCATATTCTTAGATGTCTTAAATTATCATCAAATAAAAATAACTGAACGTCACATATTACCACAGTAATTTTATACAGTTGTTCTAGCGGCGGGCAATTTCTGTCCAAAAATATGAATGTGTGAAATATAAAAAGTATCAAATAATAACACAATATTCATACATGCCAGAACATGAAGCTGCAAAAGATATTATGGCTAACTTTAAAAGTGTGGATACACAAGGCCAACCCTGTAGTAACATCTTTATTAGGAACATCTTTTCCAAGAAACCAAGAGGACTTTAAAACCTTCTTGACAACTTAGTGGAAAACTATACTTCCCTACTAAAATTCCCATGCCATTATGTACAAGCCCAGGAAAACTAAAACACTTTTGTGCTACAGCAGTACAGGAAACGGAACCAAATCCACTCTTTCAGAATCTAATTGCAGTCTTTCAAAAGAACATGATCAGAGTTCCTTCATCCCTACAACCTTTCTCTTGTTCTCTCACTCATGCATATTTGTTGTCATCCTTCACATAGCACATCTCCTCTCCATCACGCTCTCATAAATGGATGGAAAAGATGGACAGAGTGTGAGAAAGGTGGAGAGTGGTACAATAGCTGTCTCTGTGCCAGTACAACTACTAGGCTGTGAGGAGCAATGCTGAGCAGTGTGGAGAAGGAAAGAGGCATTATAAATAACCCCTCCTCTGCCCATCTCCACCAGGCTCGGGTGCACAAGGCCGGGCCTGTGCCTCAGAAGGGTGAGAAAACCAACACCACACACCACGAACGCTCTGCATCAGAGCCCCTTTTGTACATGGCATTTTTCTCAGGATACTCTACACCTCTCCATGCAAGACTAATGGATATTTCCTCTACCTTTGCCTCTCTTAGTCCACTCTCTTGCTCTCTGGAGTCTACCTGCTTTCTTTAACAAACTCTTTACCAAGATCTCAGAGGACTGTCTCAGAAAGACCCCTGTCTGTAGGCACAACGTGTGTACACATCAGCAGGAAAGTGGGACAGCACTGGGGAGCTAAAAACAGCGACACTATTAACTAACTAAGTAAATTCATTTGGGTTGTGTGACAGTGGCTCTGCTATTTAAAAAAACTGTTTATATTCCTAGTAAGTCTTTTTCCTTAACAGGCTGTGGGTTTGTCTGAGATTGAACGTTCATTTTTCATCACTCAAAATTATCCCTGCACATAAATTTACAGTTTATTTACTTTTTTTACAGTAAACTATGCTATTTGTCACTATGTTAAAACTATCTAAAAACTGTATAATTGAAATGACACTTCCCATATATAACTTGTATTTCAGTGTATAGCAGCATGTAATGTAGCTAACTACTTTTTCAGATGGACAGATTGACAAACCCAACCCCAAACAATGATGTCAGGTGCCATGTTGGTCTACCAGTCTGGTGAAACTACACCTGACGAATTCAAGGAACTTGTAAGTACTTGTTAGTGTGTGTTAGAATGACAGATAGAGAAAACTTGCTTTTGAAAACACATTGTGCTTTTCATGAGGCTTGTCAGCCAAACCACAAAAAATGGAGGAATTCTTTAGCAAATACTGTCACACAATACCAAAATAATGTTTAAGCTGTCGAATAGGGCACAGCACACCCATGCAGCACATCATTGACAAGACATTATGCCAAGTGTGTGTCAAGTGCTGAAGCACACTAAGAATGAAAGAATGCAACCATTCCCTGAAGAAGACCCAGAGGAAGCAGTCAGATGAAGGGATCCTAGTTTGTGGATAAAAACAAGGAGAGAGGTTGAATGAAATTTAAAATTCCTGCTCAAGTATGTGAGGTAACGGCCTTAACTCTCTCTGGCGAACAGAGTTTCTGTTCGGCTCAAACAAACAGCGTAATTACACTAGACAAATGTTGCATGACAGACAAACATAAAAGACTCAAGATTTCTCCAAGCCTACTGAAAGTAAAGATCAAGCAGACTGCTCTGTGTGTGTGTTGTTGACCAGACACAGGGCAGTAAATCAACCTTATTGCTACACCTCATTGGCTGCTTCCTTGTTCCTGCTTTGCAGCATCATTTAATCCAGTTAGTGCATTATTCCAGAACGTTTTCCTTTATATCTAATCCATTGTCTGGCACCGTGAACTCCAGCTTTCCCCTCGACTACAAACATACACTCTAGAAAAATAATTTGAACAACAGATCTAGCCCATAACAGATCTAGCCCATAATAAGATGTATTATTATAAAAAGTCATATTGTAAGTATTTGACACAAACATTGTGACTCAAACAACGATATGTAAAACTTTCTAAAATGCTTCTGCCAATACTAGAGCTAAAACACAAACACAGGCCTTTTGACTTCAAATCAAGCGGTGTTGTTCATAATTCGCTGCCAATTCTCAGCAATTTCAGTTAAGCCCTGTAGTCTTATACAGACAGAATACAGCAGCTTTGGGTGATTTAATAATTGCATAAGGCCATAAATCACAAATTCCAATTTTATTTGAATTGTGCAGCTCTCACCATAACATTCTGGTTATTTTTCTGTCAGAACATGAGATGGGGACCCAAGAGAGTCTGAGAGGAACAAATAAAGAATGAGTGAACTGTTGTTTTGATTGTACAGAGATTGAGGTCTGATATGAACAGAAGGTGATGACCCTCATTTGGACAGAGTTGTTGTCAGCAGTAAATTAACTGTGATCTCCAAGGAGGATTTTTTGCATGGTTGACTTGGATAAAATGGGAGGCTAAAATTAAATATTTGTGCTGAAGAGCCAAAAGAACATTTCAGATGCTTAATACTTTAAAGTGGTACGTATTATCAGGATGCATTGAAGATTGTCAATGGGTTCTGCTTACAATAACTGGCTCATGGTACACCTACAACATCATTAAGAAATGACAAGACTCTGAAAGAACAAATTACATGGAAAGCTTCACACTATATATCAAGTCATATTGGCACACAGACAAGGTCTGTTAAACTATACAATTAAATCAAACAGTGAACAGTATATCAAAAGTAATATACTGTTCACTTTTCAGTGAATAACAATGTTAGATAGTGACACGATAGTGAGTAAATGACTATTTTCATTAGGTGAACCATCTTTTTTTTAGCGTGCCAGTTTTGCATAGAAACCTTCCTGCACAGTATAAAAGGTCTGCAAATGAAAGGTTTTGTTGACAAAGGCCAGCGTTTAGTGTCATTGTGTTTATCATCATGACAGCAGCTTTCAAGACACCCATGAATTTCCCTTGGAAGCACTAAAATTGTTGTCTTTAAAAGGACTGGCCATTTCTGATGGGGAATTTGAATGTTATTGTGTTTAATAAGCCGTGTCATGAATGTGTGTTTATTTAACATCCACAGCACTGATAAAATGACTGGAATGTCTTCAGCCATCAAAGGTCCTGTCTGTTTTTTCCTGCTCTAACATCTGCCTTTTAGAAACGTCTGTGGGACCAAGCTTGCTACCAAATAGCTTGCATATCTCACTGTAACTTTCCCACAACTTTATTTGCTGTATTTAAGTTTTGGGGACTGGCTTTGAAACCCTTTCGTTGATATTATAACCCATTCTCTTATTCCACGGCACTACTTAGGCATAGCATTGGGCAGTTAGCCAAGCTGCACTTATCCATACATCATGTAGGACATAAACTTAACCATGCTAAAGAGCCCATTGTAGCTTCTAAAACAAGCTACAATGAAGGTCAAACACATTGTTTCTTTCCAGCCTCAAAATTATGTTACGATTAACCGTTTCCAGGTTGTGTTCCAAACAACGTCAGCATAAGGTGACCTTTTCAAAAGTTTATTTACTAACCTCCCACTGTAAAAATATTGTAAATGCTAACCCCCCCTTTATTGCGGTATTTTGGGACTTTATTTGAGGATGGAAATCAATCTAATTTCCTGAGAGCACAATCCTTGGAGTGCGGGCTCATTGCGAAGAGACATTGCAGTTATACTGTGCATGTATATGACTTCATGGGAAAAGCAGGTTTCCAGTGGCAGAGACTAAAGGGATTTATGAGGTGCATTTCAGGAGCATAGCAGAGCAAAGCTCTGCCGTGAGAAGCCTTAGTGTACCATGTGCTATGAACATGGACACACATGGAACCTTCTTAGATGCATTAGGCAGAACTAACATTAATGTTCCGCTGCAGATCCCAGCATACCTACCAGATTTCTCATCGACTTCACTTGCTTGTTTTTGTCAACTTGTCCAATACAGATTTAAATAATAAAGTCCACATGACAATCTATTTGGAGTTTGTGGTTTTTTTAGACCATGTCTGTTACCTTTGAGGCCATCTATACACTAGTGTAGTCCTAAAAATGGATGGAATTTGCTTCTAGCAGCTATACACTAGGGATGGGTACCGAAACCCGGTACTTAATCGGTGCCGGTGCCTAATTATAAAAGACCGAAGTATCGATAAGCTCTGACGTTAACGGTTCTGCTGTCGGTACTTGAGAAATAAAAAAAATTAATTTCCTATTTATTATTGCTAAATAAACATTACCTAGCATATTTTACCTGACCAGCATTTGTAATTTGCAATAATATTCATTATTCGCCGTTATTTGCAATCTTACGCATGAAATGTAGTCTGTTCCGCAGTACACAGAGCTCGCGCGCACACAACACGAGAGAGCTCATGCTTATGGAGTGATGGCGGAGAGAGCCAAACGATCCAAAGTATGGTTACACTTCACCCGTGTGAACACGGACAATGCTCGTTGCAACAAGATTTTTGTTTGTAACGACGGAAACACAAGCAATTTATCAAAACATCTAGCCAAAGCGCATTATGTGCAGATAGAGAAATGCAAAGTTTTCGTCATTCCTCAGGTATGTATGCTATGTTAAAATAACGACATAAACATTACATAAGGTGTCTCTAAATCAGTATTATAATGTTAATAATTTAATAAACACACATTCAGTTACATATAGGCTAAATATTTAGAGTATTTTTTATGCAGTAGCCTAAATAAATATTAAACATTAAAATGCCTTTATAGTACTGCATGCTCCAACTATGTTCCTTTAAATCATTGTACATTGTATATGAATTTCTCTCCAAATGAGAACACCCCATCCCCAAATTCTTTACACCTACCTGTTCTAAAGGCACGTTTTCTGATACAAAAGATTAAAAGATTTTATTTACCATTTAAAAAAAACATCTTTTTAACTTATTTGTACACTCTACTACAAAAAAGTAAAAGTATGTGCTGATTCAAAATCATGAACCCATTGAGATGGTGAACCCATTTCATGGGGTGTTTAATGGTTCAGATTCATGATTATTTCTTTAGGTCTATAAAGAGGAGTTCTTCAGAGAGTGACCCTACCTGAGAGAGGGGTCTGGACAGTCTGTGACGCTCCACACTCTTTTCCTCTGAGGACCAGGAATGAAACTGCAGACTAAAGGAAAAAGATAACTTGAGTACAACTGGTAAGTTATGATTATTTTCCACCAATCTGAAACAAACTACAGTTGACATGAAACGGGCTAAATTTAGATGCACTACAACCAGAGTATTGTTTAACTGGTTAATTCATTTTTAATTGATATTTAGCCTTTAAGGCTTATTCACACCAAATGTAAAACAAATATTTATCAGTCTCCCAACCATTTCAATTTTATAATAAAACAAATATTATGCATAGATATACAAATACACAAATGTACTTTCTTATACTTTGATGGTATTTAAAGTATGTCTACAGGAAATACGTTTATCTTGTTTATAATGAACATTCACAATAAATATTTGTCCTTTGGTGTGGACAGGCCTCTCAAAAATCAGTTTTAACTTGCAACACTGAATTTTACCACATGGCATTAAAATACTGTTCAACCTTTTCAATTATTTATCACAATTTATCCATATTTATTATACAGTAAAGGAGGCAACACACATTTGAACTAGTAACCTATAATCTCTTAAACCCCATTAATCTAGTCTTAATCCCTCACTAAATCTAATCGAGTCATCTTAATCAGCACTCACTTCAGGAATGTGCTGTAAACTCAAGATGTCAGACCACTACAGTTTTGAAGTTGAGGGGAACAGGTGAAGAGGGGTTTTTGTGTGTGTGTGTGTGTGTGTGTGGTGTTTAAGGCCTTCAGGGCACAGACAAGAGAATGTTTAATCTACAGTGAAACTCTGAACTATGACCTGTTGCCTCTGGAACAACCTTTTTGCAGATTCCTCCAAAATCTCTGAAATAGCTGAAGGTATATGATCTTCACAAACTAATGCTTTAAACCTCGTAGGGAATCCTGAGGCAGTCTACTGTGTATCATGCAGAATAATCTAATCTTTTATCTGATCTCTAATCAGCTGCACTGTTTACCTGCAGCTTTTTCATTTTGTAAAACCCTGCAAATGACGTACAGCAAAATTCAACCCTCATTAAGATTTGAAGCAGTCACAGAGTTTTTGATAATAATCTGTACTTGTGTGTGCCTTTAGTAATTATAACTGGAGTGTGGAGTTGTACTGTACCTTTTACTGGTGGGTGTGACCCTGCCCCCTTTGTGGCCTGGGCTACATGGTGGCTCTGGAGAATAGGGGCCAGGGGACAGAGATGCTGGGCTGGAGATGGTGTATTCTCTGTAGTTCTGGTTCTCATCTCGACTCACCTGCACAGCCTCCTGCACAAGCAGATGAAAAAGCAACTGGTCTTTAAACCTGCTAGGAGTCTGATCATTTGTCTGGCCTAGTCAAGTCAAGTTTTGGCCAATAAAGGATGTGTTGATCAAACTCTTCCTTTGCAACATAAATCTTGAAAAACACCAATCAACTGCAAAGCACCATAGTTGATAAACTTTTCAAGTTCTCACATGAGAAAAAGGACTACAAAACCCTTGGGGTTCAATCTGAATCACAATATCCATTACATCAGAGATCCATCAGTCGCCCCTTGCATGTAAAAGACAGGACCTTGTGTGATTTATAATGTCCCAAAGTTCGTTTCACATCTCAGTTACAGCCAGAAACGTAAAAGAGCTAAATGTTCACTTCAATGTCTTGTTTCAGCTCAGCCTGACAAACGATAAATCTTCGATAAGCAGATAGTGGCTGATTTTCTCTCAATTGAAACCAGACATGCTCAAACAGACTAAATTTAAGAAGTGAWMACTAACCATCTGTTAGGTCATCTGTTCAGGTGGGCAGCTGCAGCCATGATGCACTTTGGTCTGCGTTTTTGATTATTTTGGCTTGCAAAACAACACTTAGTTAGAATGAGGTTTGTTTGTTAATGGGGGCTTGGTGGGACACTGATTACCAGAAAATTTAACTGGCACAATTATGTAGAGAATCTATAAAGCAAAAGAGCTGTGGGCTAGTGGTAAAGCCCTGACACACAGAGCCAGAGTATTCAAATAAAAATAACAGTAAAAATCACTGTCCACACATCTAAAAAAGGCCAAAATTCCAACTACTTCCTGTACCAGAACAGAGAGACTATAGCAGATTGTGTACTTGAGTTGTAGTCAATGAGACAGTTATTGTCTTGTTCCCAAGAGAATGATCGAACTTCAGCAGGGCTCAACAATAAGGACAGTCTGGTGGCCTGAGGCCAGTGCTATGTACAGTACATCTTATGTCTTTCTATTGGCTATGGACATGTTCCAACCAGAAAGCCCCAAAGCACGTCTTCATTTTAAACTAAATATCTACTGTTTTATCATGTAAAACCTAGAAAACATTTTGTGAAATGTCTGCTTACAATAGCTACTGTATGTTTTCCAATGTAATGTGTAAAAATCAATCACCATGTATCATTGTTTTCTGGCAAAAGTCTGTTTATGAATATATTATTTTGTTATTATGGAAATACATTACCAAGTACCATAGCCATGTTACATTAAAACTTAGTGTTACATTAAACCATAAATGATAAACTGTTTTCCAAACATCTGAACTGTTGATTACTGCTGTTTGAATGTAACACTGACCTGGAAGCGTCCAATCAGCTGTTCTGGGGAGGTAATTCCATTGGTCTGGCCAGGAGAGGGTAAAGCAGGCCTGTATGGAGAGCAAACCAACAAATGATCAGTTTTTTTAGAATGTTTGAAGCCTCCCATAATATGTGTAGCTTGAATGCATGGCATAATTTTGAGTCACATTTTTGTACATGGCTTTCCGAGTTAGCCGAATCGAAGTTTCAGGATAACAACTACGTATATGAGAGTGCTATTGTACAGAATATCAGCACGGCTAAAAATCAGCTGCAGTCTGACAGTATGTGGTATTGATTTTACAGTTCTAAAACGGTCAGATGTCAGCACTCTTGAAACGCTGTTTGTCCAATCAAATTACAGGACTGGAATTAACAGCTGTAATTAATATGCCATAAATCTAGAATATGTAATGTAATCTAATGCCAGCATGTTTTTAGAAGTTGCATGCGTTGCTCTGATAACATAGCTGGAAAATCTTTCAGTGTCCTTCAAAGAAAGAAAATTCCAGGCTAATACCAAGTTATCTTAAAATGGTCCTGGCGACCAATTCAGTCATATTTAACCTGCACTATAAGCTGCCTTATCCGAAAATCCTAGATGTCCAAACAAATCACATGGTCAAGAATGATTGACATACACATATCCCCAGTGCATCAAATTTAATACAGATGGTGGTACCACTTAACCAGACGCAGAAAGCCTAAGTTGATTTCACTTGACAGTCTTGTATAGTACAGGGTGGGTGAAAAGTAACTAGGCATTAGAAATTGGCTATAGAACTGTATTACTGGAGTCTTGATGAAAACAGTGTCTAAATGGACAATAGAAAACAGGATTTCATATTTCCCGCGTTGATAGAACAGGCATCGGCCACGAGAGTTTCTCAGCAACATCCCAAACAACTTCCTTCAGAAGACATTATGCATTCCATACCCGTTTGTTTGCGGAATATGGTTGACGCCACAAGTGCTTATGTTGAATTTAAAAAGATTTGCTTTCATTTTTCTAAATAATAAAGTACATGTACAATTTGTTTCAATAAATTTGTATTTGAAATATAGACTTTATTACCAATTACCAACAACATCAGCAGAACTCCAGACCAGGAAGAACCACGTCTAAATATGTTTATCTTAAAAATATTCATTGGCCTATGTTCAGAACAGAAATCTCTTTTTAGCTTCACAAAGATGGAATGTCACACAAGGGTCTGATTCAGCACTGCTGCTCTCTGTTCTCAGGTGGTGTTCAAACCCAGGAGAGGGTAAAAGGAGTGGAAAATAATAAGGATTTGTTTTGGAAAGCAGTTGCATTAGCCAAGTTTGCCTCAACACGGAAGTCGGCCCTGATTCATATTTGGAGCCTTTTGTTGTTGTTTTGTGGTCAATATACTTTTTTCTTTACCCATTATTTTACCAGATGTGAAAGTTTGTTATTTCAAACAGTTAAAAGTCTATGGCAAATATGTAAACACAGACATATGCAGAAATGTGTTTTAAGATTTAAAGATTTTAAATGTAAAGTTTTATAGACAACGGTTTAATCTTACTGCAAACTGTAGACAATTGAGATTCCTGCCATTTAAGGTGATAATGTTTTAACAAAAACAGGAAAACTGTTAAAAATAAATTCTGAATTGCTATGTAGTGACATTTGTATTTTTGCTCTGTACATACTGTTACAACGCCCAGCTCTATAATGCTGTAAGGCTAAATACCAGTAAAGAACTACTTTGAAGAAATACAGTTTGACTAACTTGACATCACTTTGCTATGTGCAATGTTTACCAACTCCTCAACATTGAGAATACATTTAATTTAAAACATAAGCACCATACAAGCCTCAGACAGGGTTTTTGAGGGAAACATCAAGGCAGAGAGCACAGCTAGGAAGAGAAAAATTAAATCTTATTTTCAAAATCTCTATATGCACATGCAGTATGGCTAACATCATGCACAACTTTACCAGAAAAAAACACATTACACAACAAGTTGTGTGAGAAGTTGCACGTGTTGTTTGGAAGGTGTTTCATCAGAGCATGACAATGCATCACACAGATTGCACCACTCGCACCACAGCACATCTTTCTCAAGAAAACATTACACATGCAGCCTGAATGAGAACATGAGCAAAAGAGAAAATATGGAGAGAGAATGTGAAAGGGGGAAAATATAGAAACCACATGGGTCAAACTTCAAAGGCTCTTCACCAGCTGGAGAGATCTGGCAGAGGTCAGTAATAGTTGACAGTCTAACTCACAGCCAATAGTTACAATTCTTTTGAGTAGAGATGACCTTCTGACCAATCAAATCTTCAGACCATTTGACAGTTGATACTTCTGTTCAAAGTTTGATATAACAAAAATAAAACTACACTTGCTTATATGAAAATGGTGCATATAAAGTAATGTATTTATTTATTTCTCATGACCTGTGGTGATTTTGATTAAGTTAATAATTAAACGATACTGTTTGCTTGTTAATATTTGTAATCAGCTGACAGCTCCAAGCAATATTTAGTTTTATCTCCAGAATCATTTAGCTATAATTTTGTTAAAGTAACAGATCTGGTCACTAGTCAGTATTAAAGAAAGCACTAGTTTGTGAAGGTTAAGAAACAGCTAGATAAAATTCTCGTTCATTTCAATAACTATTCATACTGCAATCTGAGCTGGACACAGTTAATGTCTTTAAACTATAGTACAAAAAAAAGTTTATTTGTAAACTAGATGGATTGTTCCAAAAAATGAAGGGTCAGTTGGAGACTTACATAACTCTTTAGAATAATCTGAACTGTTTTTGCTAGGACAGGGCAGACACACACCCTCTTCCTTCAATACTGCGGGCTACAGGAGACACACAAACAGAATGCCATTGTCGGCCCAGTGTTGTTTCTGGCCCGGTCTGAGACATGAGGTCAGAAGAGAAAAATGTACTAAAGGACACAGGGCCTAAAATGCAAAATGTGTCTGGTCGCTTTTATTGTGTGTGTTCAAGTCAAAGATGTGTGTGTGTGTGTGTTACCTCTCCACAAGTAGGTTCAATTGTGTTGTGCAGCTCTTGATCTTGTTTTGTGCTTCTACGTTCAGCATGTCGCTGGTATCCTGCCCATTAATCTCCATGATTATGTCACCAGGCTGAAGACAGGCGCTCTCTGCCTTACTTCCAGTGTTTACCTTAAGATAAAAAAACAACCAATCACTCAAACCTTTAGACTAAGTCCATTAGCTGTTCAAAAAGGTATGATGGCCCAAGAGACAAAAATTATTTAACTGGTGATGGTGACAATAAAGATATTCTTTTATAAAAGAAACAATTCAGAACTGAAAGAAACAATTCAATCAGGTTCAATCAAACTCTTTCTGACCACATACAAATCTATCATTGAAACTAAGACATTATAACATGACCATGAAATGAACTTGGTTTTCTTTTTCATGCTGTTGACAAATGGTGTTGAAGTTTGGGCGAGACATGGAATCAAAAGGCTTGTCCTTTATATAAATAGCTAACAGGTTAGTCACAGCTAGGAAACATTTTGAGACAAGTAACAAAATAAGCAGAGCATATTTTCTGCGGGTACGTTTAAATGTCAAGTCCACTTTGTTCAGCATGGTAACACAGAAGGTCAGGAAAAACCTTCTGGAGTATTTGCTATTTCTGTGGTTCATATCCACACCCTATCGTGCTTTTGAATTGCTGTTTAAAACAACAATGGGCATTAGAAATGATGACTTTAGTTAAGGACTCAAAACTGCTGAATGATGGAGTGTAATGTTTTAACATGTCCTTTTTCATCGTCCTATTTAGATAAGTGCTGCTATTATAGGTCTTTGGGCAAAGCTGAGATGCCTCTTGGTACAACAAGGACAGAACCCCATTAAGAAGAAAAAGAAAACAACACCAAAACACCCAAACAGCATGGCAGGGCACTGCAGGCTGCCAGGCAGGTTGTTGTTGTTGTTGTTAGCTGAAAGCAGAGGGGCAGAGGTGCCATGTCTATGGAGCTGCTTGAGGGGTAATTAACTGTTGCTACAGAGACACACAATGGACTGTGTCTCAGGCAATTGATGCGTACCTCACTCACACATGCAGTGAACATCCTTTCCCCTGTGTAGATGGCAGCACAGACGAAGGAGTTATACCCCACAGAAACATTCAGCAAGAACATTTATTTGGTCTATTGTCATTATTATTTGATAGTCATTTTAAAACAAGTATTTTTTTATTACTATAACATGTACAGCAGAGACTGGAATCCACTACAATTCTTCAAGTAACAAATTTAGTAATAATATGATAAGGAAATGTGTTTGGTTAAAAGTTTGTTAAAAGATGGTTGTTGGATTAAAGTTAACAAATGACAGACACTAGCCCTGGTACACTCTTATGTCATGGAATAATGGTACACTCTTATGTCATTTTGAATATTAAGAATATTCAAAATCTGTTGAACCTTTCTGTTTCACCAAAAACTCACCAAAGGTGCAATGTAAAAAGTTCGTAAAACTATAACAAGGTAAGACAAAAATGGTTCTTTTAAGGACCTTTGACTGAATGGTTCTTTAGGAAACCAAAAATAGTTATTCTACTGCACTGCTGTGAAGATTTATTTTTAGCATACAGGAATTTATAGTGACTATAAAAATGTTTAAGCTTACAATCTTTATTGAACCATTAAGCAATTTAAATTACTCTGCATACACTTGAGAAAGATCTATGTGAAACCACTCCATGCATTAGAGAAGGGAGAGCAGCTTGGACAGTCAGGAAGAATGAGTCTGGAGAAGAGCGATGAAAGGAGATATTGAGAGGAGCACAAGACTTGTGCCCATGCCAACATCTTCCACTCCAGTCTCACCATGAGGCCCTTTGTAGCCCTCATGGAAATGAGCCATGCTGTTCTCTTCGCCCTCTCCAAATACTAAACGTCTCCTTCACTGCAAGGAGACCATCTTTTTCCTCACCTTGGCTGTTGAAATTGGCCTACAGGCTTATAGTTTTCACAAAACAGCTTTAGGGTCAAATGAGGTCTTTAAAGGAACAGTCCAGCCAAAACTGAAAATTCACCCCCATGTTGTTCCAAATCTTTAACATATACGCGAGAAGAGAAACATATACACAGTTTTTGCCAAAATAATAGTGCCCAGATGTCAAGCTCCAAAAGGAACTAAAAGCACCATAAAAATGATCCAAATGACTAAAATATACTCCTAAAAATTAGTGTTCCTAAAAGGTTCTTTGTCAGGTTGCATGGTTATATAAGGAAACTTTAACATCCATAGAACCTTTCTATTGCATAAAAGGTTCTTTGTAGAGGAAAGAGGTTCTACAGACTATAAAAAGGTTAATAAATGGTTCTTTTAAGAACCATTGACTAAAAGGTTCTTTGGGTAACCACAACCATTTATTTCTATGGTACTGCTGCAAAGAATCCTTTTTAGCACTATTATAAGGGTACACTACATATCACATCTTCTAAAGCCAAATGATAGCTTTGTGCAGGCAACAGACAGATATGCAAATCGAAGGGCAATGTGACCTAGTCAAGCTTTGGTTGAGGGCAAGATTATTAGTAAATGACGTAAATGTACTGTCACTATATGTCAAAGGTTGTGTAAAGCTTCTTCAAAGTATGTGTATTTAATTTAAAACAACTTGAAGGTAAATTAACTGTTGTAAAACAGTTTTAACAGCATGTTTAAAACAATGTAATAATGGCACATATGGTAATAAATGGTAACAGGAATGAACTCATGTTCTTGAGGTAATGTTTAAATCCAAAAATAATCTGGATTATAATCCAGATGTGACCAGGATCTGAAAGGAAAGCTTCCAAAAATTGCATTTAATCAAGATCACTGTAGTGTGTCTCTAAATCTTGGAATAGAACGCAGATTTTGTGTTATGCTGTTAAAACTGAACCTTGTTTTTAGTTGAGAGAGACTGTTTTGGTTTAATTTAAGGAAAGAACTAAACCAAAAGCAAAAACCAAAAAAATGGTTCCAGACTAGGTGGCAGAAGTACAACAGACTCGATTTCTCAACTAAAAGCCATCTTTCACAATAGCGTGATGAAAACAGAGTGTTGAAAGCTTGCACTCAAACTAAAAGCTGATTGGGCCACCTGTTCTGAAAGGCCCAGATGTTAAATAATGTCAACCCAACAAGACAACAATACAAATAAATGGCAAGTACAGTACATGAACATCACTTACCATGTGCAGACTCAACATTTCTTTTATTTAGTCTATTTAGTATGCACACTATAAACTGACAAACAACCTATTTTAGGACAGGTCATTTCTCACCACAGTTTTGTAAATGCAAAAAAGTGGGCTTGGAGAAGAACACCACAGGAGTCTGTACTGCAGTTAGTTTACTTTTATGTGCATTTTGTATGCAATAATGAGCGGCATAATCATCTTATACTGCTTGTCACAAAACATGCAGATTATTTTATATCTATAATTTATTGCACCAATAAATGGTAAACAGTTTGCATTAGTTCAATGCTTACAGCATTATATCTTGGGCAAAAGAGAGAACAAAAATAGCTTAACCATCAGAAGTCCCTTACAATAACCAGGAACTTCCTTTATTCGCTAATACAAAGAATAACTGGGTAAATGTAAAATAACAAACCTATTTGCTACTTAAACCAATGCTTACACCATATTTAGGACAGGTATAGTTCTGGTTAACAGAAATGAAGAATTACCTTGGAAACAGTAATGGCCTTCTTGAAGTCTCGCCCTCCAGATATTCTGAATCCCCAGGGAGACGGGCCAATCAGGTTCACTTTAAACGGCATCATGTGACTGCAGACTGCTGCCCAATGCTCTTGAGAGTGCTGCTGAGAAAGAGGCAAAAAATAAAGATGAATACATATGGAAGGAAGGAGGGAGGGAGAGATTTGGTCACGTTTAATTTGACATCGACCTGACATGCCACAGATCTACTTCATAGTTTCCACTCCTCTGAAGCATTGGCTGCTGTTGAAAGGTAAACTGCCTTCACCTGTTTCTCAGAACATCTTTCATCCAATTCCACATGACAGTGGCTCAACACACAGCCACCAGGGCAAACAGACATTACAGAAAAGTGTCACATGACTGACATTTCTCGAGTCTTTAAAGCATCGTTGAGGAGAGCGAGAAAAACACTTAGTGTTACAACAAGTGTTAACCACAAAATGCTATAAATGTATCACTCCCATCCGACAGACTTTCTATTCTGTTTTTTTGGTGGGGAAAATTTTTTTTGTCGATACAGCCATGATTGTTTTTTGGATACATAGTGAATTATTTGATATGTTGCACATTTGATGCACATTCTTTATTATATTACATGTTTTTGCATTTGCTCTGAAATGTAGACAGGAAACATTGCAATAGTATTTTAAACCGACTGAATTTTTTAAAGAATCGATTCTTGAAATCGATTCTTAAGGTTGAAATCTATTAAAATATCACCATCTTTGCACTCTCAAACACAACACAACTGACCTATAAGCACATTCTTGAGGATACTTCAGACAAAAAGCACAAATTATTGCAAAACTCACAATTATGGCTATTTTAAATCTCCAGCAAGGTTTTGTATAGGCTGTATTGACTGCCATAACAAATTCCCCAGCCCTGTTGTTTACATGCCTGTCCGCATGGCTCTGAGAAAAGCAACTACATAAAAGCTTAACACTAACAAATATTCATCTTGATTCATCAAGTTCTGCTAGACTTGATTAGCTTCGATATTCATCTAAGTTTGAGCTTCAAAGCCATGATGGCTCAATGTACTTCAGTTGCACTGAACCCATTTATACCAGGGCACACTGTACCACAAGCGTTTATTGCTAGCATATGTGCAGCTGTGAAGGCCAAGCTGCTCCTGATAGACACATGACTGAGAGGGGTGGGCAGTAGGCACAGCTGAGTGCCCCAGTGTTTATGGAGGGCTTAGACATTCACTCCATCCAAAAAGCAAAAAGATGATAATTTTTGATGTCAGAGATGAATTGTTGCTTTTTAGACTATACGTTAACTGAGATAGCTTAGACATTAAACACATTGTCAGAGCTGTGAGCTACAGTATCATTGGCAATCTTGCTTCAATACATTGAGCTGTGGTGCTCAAGCAGGCAATGTGAATTTTAATCCTAACCCCAATCCACCATCTCCAAATGTCTTCTGTCTATTATCACTGTCAATAAAAAGTAAAAAGGCAGAAAAGTTAAGTATTAAATAACTTTTTTATTTAATATGTATTTTATGGTCACAAAACCATTTTTTTGTCTTAAGTCCATGTGATGTGTGCTGCATAACTACACTGCAACAAAGCATATAGCCCCATGGCATACAGATTAATGTAAACTGTGTCTGGCTGTTATAATAGGGACATCACACGGCAATTTAAAGATCAGTGATAACCAGAACTTTCTTTGTGTCTTTCTTTGTAGCTACCAGAATATTTAATTAAGCAGGCTCAGGTTTTAAGAATATGGCAAATAGTTATTGTTGATATTAAAACCCAACTAAATACAATTTTAACCCACAAAACTTTGATTGTTTATAGATATCACTTTGACTGTAATAGATATTAGCTTTTTGTAACAAAGCCAAACATTGTTCACTCCTGTTCAAAACCATAAAATCATAAAAAGGCATATCATCCTTAAGGCAATCATAATAATCATTTTTTGTGAACTGTCAAACTCATCTAAAACATTGTGAAGCGAAGCGTGTGTAAGCAGCATCTTCTATTTCAACTGTGCGTTTCCTGTCTTTTCAAAATATTTACTCTGGAAAACTTCAAACATGTCCAGTCAATACACAACAATTCACTTCAAAGGAAAAGAAGAAAATTCCTATTGAATGCCGAAACCTGCATCAGATCAGCGAAGTCTGTCACACAAATGTTCTTTTACTGCAACATGACACATTATTGCAACCATTAAAGCAAGATTAAAAACAATTAAAGAGTGGAAGAAATGATCAATGTACCATTGTATCCTCAAGACACTAATACATGTTTTGCCATTTTAAGGCAGAGGTCTGAAGCATTAGCCTTGTACATGAGCTACAGTTTGTTGGTTTTGATAAACTATTTACCTAGCAGCTAAATATGCCTGAACTCCTGGACTCTTCCGGACTGGCTTGCTGTTATATTTATGTGACATATGGGAACTGGTTTGGTTATTAGTCAGCATATGGGCTCTGGAATGTGATCTAGTATGTTTTATTGCTAAATATTACAGCTTTAATGTATATCGTAAAGCTACTTCTCAGACGCAAACAGTTTTTACTCTGGTACTGAACTGATGTTTACAGCCTTTATCTCAACCCTGTCTGTCTGGCTCACTCACCCTGATTTAACCTTTGACAGTTTCGATCGTATGTAACTCTGATAAAAGACACTATTTATGCCTAATCAATGTCTCCATTTATTCATGGGCTGGTCTATCAATCTCAACTTCTGTCAGACTCCCATTTAGTTTAAGATAAGACATTTTTTACTTATGACTACACTTTACAAATTCATCATCATGCTACTAACTGTAAATACCAATTTTTTATGTAATTTGTTTGATGTTGAACATTAGGTGTTTTTTCTATGACAAATCTTAGGCTACATCACTTTCACAGTATACAGTTTTTCAATATATGCTGGGAATTCAAAGATAAATGGTTTGTATAACGTGTACTTTTTAAGAATCCAGTTAACTACAGGCAACTTTGCAAATAAAGGGTACTTTGACCTCATCTAAATATTTGTTATTTTTATGCGAACTAAAACGTATGATTTTTGTTAACATTTATAGGCTAAATCTGACATTAAAACAACCTTGCATAACATTTCAGTTAAAGAAATCAAAGCTGCTAAATTAACACCTTTTAAAAATGTTGTCATTAATAATAGCTGATTTACACAAAACGGTTAACATCTCTACAGTCATGTAGCCCAGTTTAGAAAGCTGACTGTATGCTACAATCATTTCCTTAAATGCCTTACAATGATATAAATAAAGTTGGAATTTAAGGAATTTGGCTATGTAAACATGTAGCATTAGGGCAAAGACTGTCACAATGTCCTGCATTTAATGTCAACAGAACATACACAGTTGCCCTACTCACCATGACCCAGTTTATGTTATGGATGTCCGTGGGTACACAAATCTACCCCATCGTTAGCTCTCCAGACAATTAGCAGCCTTAACGATTCCTCTGTTCGGGAGGATCTCTTTTAATTACTGCGGCCTCCAGAAACTGACTGCTATGTGTTGTTGTTGAGTTTTATGTAAGCACAGGGAGGGAGGCAGCCACATTCCCCCTCCCTTCAAATACTCAATTAGTCCAGCATGCTAGTGGGATTCTCTGCTGTATGTGAGGATTCTCTGCTGCTCTCATTACCATCAACTGAACAGAACAGCCATTACATTGCATTTCACCCTACAAAGATAATGTATAATAATTGAATACAGTCTAAAATAAATTATGGCATGCAAAGCGTCGAGTTGATGGCATTGTGTAGCTTTTTTGTAAGAAAAGGTACACATATTTATGATTTTCCGATTTTTTTTTAAGTACATGAAGTATATCCTTTTTTTAATATAATGATTTATAATACACACACACACACACACACACACACACACATTTATTAATTTATTCTTAGGTCAATACAGTTTTATCTAAAGCATTGATGGAAACTAAAAGTTGTTACTTAAAGTTGTACTTACTTTAAGAAGACCACATTTAATCTTTCAATGTGAATACAACTAATATTTATTTTTGGCTTGGCCCAGGAATTTTAATTTTGGTGCATTACTAACACCACTTAAATTCTGTGGCCACAGATCCCATACAGATGCAGATATTGTAACTGCAGGCGGAAAAACACAATTTAGCATTTGTTTAAATCCACAGTAAAGTAAAGAGTTTGGACATGGTTTTAAACCTTAAGAGTATTTGGGTAATACTTTTCACTTACAGATCATAGAATCTGCCTCACAGAGAAGAGGAACTACTTGGAGGGGAAGCTTTGCAAGGTAAAAATAGACATTGTTCGGCAGACAGGGAAAGTGAAAATATTTGAATCTCAAAAATAAAAGACATGTTTGAGGAAGTCTATGTTTCCATGTTGACATTATTTGCCATCTGCCAAAAGCCATTAGCTTCTTTTGCTCCTGGGAACTGACTTGAATTGAAGGAAATTTGAGGACCTCCAAACATGGAATACTGGCGAAATGTGTATTTACTTATCCATTGACCGCACACTGAATTAACCGCTGAAACTCTTGTTGTTCTGATTCATTAATAAGATTCAAGGAAATTCCTTCCACTTGGCACAATTTTTTGTGTATTAAGCTGCTGTTTCTCAGCAAATCTGACCTGCAGCTATTAGCTAATTCTGTCAGCATTAGATTGCTACTATTCCATGTAAATCAGCCAACACCTCACATTCCTCCACAACAAAAGCTCTCAGGTTCAGGCCCTAAGGGACTGGTATTACTGGTTCTCATTGGTCAAATTACACTGGCAACCTTCCCTCGTCTTGCATGTTTTTATAATGGCCAGCTAACTAACTAACTAACTGCTAGCTAACAATGACTAATAAACTGCACATCTCGTTCCATCTTTATTTACTAATGAGACATAAGAATGCATGCTGCTGAGACAATGACTGGGATAAACCTAAATACCTCAGAAATGCATCAAGTGTGCTTTATAATCTATTAACAGAAACTAGTTTCTTTTTAAAAGTTATTGAGAAGAATGAATGGAATGAGGGTTGTGGATGTATGAATGATTCACACATTCTGAACAGTGATAAGCCAGTTCTTTAAAATTCAATTGATACACCCAAAATTATTTGCTGAAACTAAATATTCTGGACACACCAGGACTAAAAATTAAGGTTATATAAAAAATTTTTTTAACTCATATAATGTTGAAATAGTCATTATGATAATGTGTGTTAAGATTGTTGGAGCCTATATGGCACTCTAAAAAGTAGTTGAAATTAAATAATAATACAAATTATTGTGTGATAAAAACATTTGTCCAACACAATATTAGTTTTTTATCCAGTTGCATTGCTGACTGCAGTTTGCTTCACTTCACAAGACATGAAGTCTCTACCAGCAAGTTTGTCATGCCTCTATCAGTGGATCTTGCATGCTTGGAACACAGGTAATTTGTGTTATTCAATATAAGAAACATATTAAAATGTTTTGATGTTTGTGGTCATTTTAAGATGAGTAGGCGACAAACTGCTTGCCGCATGTTTCAGCCCTTCGTGTGTACCATACAAGGTGTTTTGGGGTAATTTCTCTCTTGTTCTGGTAGAAACTCATTTTAATAAGAATTCTCCTTTAAGGGAATTATGAAATCACCTCAGATTAGCCAGTGAAGATTCTCGACAACAAGACTGACAAGTGACAACTTTTAATGCTGTCCACCGCTTTGTCCCTATTAAAACCTAACTGAGATGCCCTGGATGCCACACATCATTTAAAATGTGCTTTAACATTAACAAGCTTGATAAGCTTAGGTATTATATATATTGTATATGTACAAAAATATAATTTTCATGTTAACGGTTTTAAATGGAAGACGCTCCAAACTCTTGTGGCAGCTCCTGTAAATGGCAGAGAGGCGTGCAAGAAGCCCAATCATCTCAACACTACCAGAAATAATCTACAACAATTGATATAACTCAAAAAAGTAATTGTTTCAGTGAAGTTTTATAACAATAGTGTTTGAAATCTTAACACATTCTCTGTGTAAAAAAATTCTTTGTGGTTGAATAAAAAAGAACAAACTGTGTTGTCTTTATGTGTTGACAACACTTTGTGTTGACTGTGTTTTCTTTAACAAAGATGTGTTCAAAAATGACAAAAATTGTGTTATTTTTAACAACCGTTTTAAGACTGCAACAAATGTCTACAAGCCTGTTATCGAAGTACAGATGTGCACTTTGCTTTAAACTTGCACATAAACACGCTCACAAATATTCTAAGCAGAAATAAAACTAAAAAACATTCACAGTTACAACCCTTTTACATTCAAGGGGGTGTGTTTGTAAATGAGAGAACATAGAAAGCTTATTCTTATTTTAAGGATTGGTTTTAAATTTGAGAAGGTCAGAGGATTTCTGTGGAAAGGCTAATGAACTAATGAAACCTACAGTGGCAAACATAAGATTTTAGCACTAACATTACAGAGTCAGTCTGAGGGTGTTACAAAAATAACTGAAAAAAACTCAAGCATATTATTTCACTACAAAAACATGTATTGTGCAAGACATATATAAACAAACACTTAAAAAAGTGTTGCCTTTGCCTTTGCTGTATTGGCTAAAATTAAAAACACTTTACAGAGTGTTGCATTGCTCACTAACCCTGGCGCTAACCAGTTTTCAAAAGCTACTCTGTTACAGAAAGCCCACTGCGCTTTTCTCTCAAAGTAAAACCTGAGCAACCAGGCAGTAAGGTCAGCCAGGAAGCTTTTAAAGTCTAAATGGAAGCAAATAAGGATATTCCAGCTGAAATGATGCCCTAGCTATTCGCCTTAAGCTCCATGTCCAGTGCCTGAGAAATGTCAGAAGTTTTGGTTCTACAGTAATTATTGCTCCTGTAACTGCCTAGTCTAGAGATGCCAAGAACGCATCCAAGGTTCAAAATGTGCCGTTTTCTTCTGTTTATATTATTCCATAAACTGGTCTTCACTTCAGGCTTTTTATCCTGTTTAGAAAAGATATGGTAGAGATTAACCAAGGTAAATGTTGTCTTTCAGACACACACTTGCCCTGGGGGTAACTCTGGGTGTTAAAAATAAAGCTTTAATTAAAGTTTATGTTTCAATGATCTTGTTTTCATCACCTTGAGTGACACATCATGGGCATCAAAGTGACACTCTCAGGCTAATGTGAAATTCCCTGCCAATGAATCTCTTTAGTTCTGTGGGAAAGTTATTATATCGGAAGCAGTTATGTAACAGTGATGAATTAAATGAACGTCTGGAGCGTGTGCCTGCACAGAGCTTTCTAAACATTGCCCTCATCGCAGGACTGGTTCTTGAGTGAATTTCAGGCCAAATGTGAAAAAAATTCTGTGGAAGATGTGAACATTTTCCAGCAGTACGATACAATACAAGCTGACATGATTAAAACTACAGATGTGGCAAATGTGCATGGAATTTCTGCATAACACTGTCAAATATCCACACACAGCTCAAGCTTATGCAGTAGTTGTAAATTAGCCAGAATTATTCCTAGGATTATTATGTCCTTCCTCTTGGACTACAGAGAAAATGATACATTGGACACACAGTCAAGAAAGCAGCAAAGGAAAACAATTTATCAAACTTTACAGCAAATAAAAGCAATCATCTGGACCAAGCACATGGAAATATAGTGAAATGAACCTTCATAAAAGCAGGAGTGTCTAATCCTGCACCTGGAAGGCCAGTGTCCTGATGATAGGCCAGTGCAAAGATTAGCTCCAACCCCAATTAAACAGACCTAAACCAGCTAGGTCTTAATAGGTAGACTAGAAACTAATCAGGTGGGTTGAGGCAAGTTGGGGCTAAACTCTGCAGGACCGTGGCCCTCCAGAGTCAAGTTTAGATCCTCTGTTTTTTAAAACACTATGGTTGGACTCCAAAGAGCTACCTCAAGGCATGTTAAATATATCAAAACAAAAAAAAACTCTGAAATTTCCTGTAGATACTTGCCACAAATTATTTGATCAGGGAGTGTTCTGAGGTTTCAGGTCAAACGTTATTGTCTTATTTGTAAATGCAATTTACGGACAAAGGTTTTGCATACTACTACTGCAACACAGGCATCAAGATTTGTTGTGCAAATCCCATAAGCGGCAGAACAACACCTAGCATATAGCCATGCTGCACACCCTACACCTATTGAACATGCTTGTGCTTTTACTCGCATTCACTTCCATGAGTGAGCTTACCACAGTCACACCTGCCCAACACACACCCAGGCGGTACACCACGGCGGTAATGCCATAGCAACAACAACCTCTCCCTATTCTGATAAAAACAGTCCAGAATAAATCATTCCTCACATTCTCAACACGTTTAAGGTCAGTCAACCCTGTTAATTTCAGCAATAAGGAAACAGGGTACCACAATAGAAGGAGAAAGAACAGAGAATGAACAATAGGGAATGGAATGACCTCGGCCAATAAAGCATGTGTTGTTACTTCAAACTTTGCTAAATGAATCATTAACATCACATTCCAGTGGAGGCTAATTCTGAGGAGTGTTTAATCTTTGGTATTTATACCTTAATGACGCAAGCTGCATAAAGCGATTCACTCGACCGCCATCATGTTTGATTTGTTTGGCTGTCATGGAAACAGAATGAAATATTATGGTCATGACTCAAGAACAGGAGGAATTCACAAGCTCTTCGTTCTGACAAGTATGATTTGTTCCCCACAGGCTTTGAAGACAAACAGACTCAATGTCACAAGGTTTTTAGCAAAAATACAACATAGGAATTTGTTATTGGGCTTTTATGGTGGTCTTTCGTTTTCAAATTACAGTACACTGTAAAACTAGTTTAGCAACAATATTTTCAAATGATCCTACTTTAGCATTATTCAATTATCAGAATTGCAAATGTACTCAGACTTTTTTCTCAAGTAATTTGAGTGTTGTTGCTTATCAGTGAAAAATGTACACACACACACAGTGCTAGGGGTGGTCTCTAGAGCATTGTTGTATGATTACTAGGGTGTTTTGTTGTATAGTGGTGCTAGGGTTTTTCTGGATGGTTGCTAGGGTGTGGCTAGGTGGATGCAAGGGAATTCAAGTCAAAGAGCTGACAAAGTATCTATGGTTGCACTTACACAGCACAGTGATTTGTTTATTCATTAAATGCATATGATGTATGTGAACATTCAGACAAAGAGGCACTGAAAACAATTAAAACAAATTAATTGGATAAGCCAAATAAATCTGCCTGTTTAGCAAGTCTGTGATATTCTGGTCCCCAGATATGGCCCCTCCTTTAACAGGATTTTTCCACCTGTTTGATTGTCTGTTAGGACACTAACTATCCTTAACAAGCCCCATGGTTTTTATGCCCTCTGAAAAATGGTGCAAGATGAATGACACGTTTTCCTAAAGTTCATTACTGTAAAATGAGCAACAGTACTAGTGACCAATTATCTCACCACATTATAAATATAGTCTTAATCAAATTCAAGCTTGTCCTGTGAGCTTTCTGGGCACTGCTTTGGTCGAATCTATATACATTATTCACAAACAGCCGTAAATTCAGAGCATCAGAGCTGATTGGATGGCAACAATGAGCTGTGGTTCACATCTTATGCATGTTTTTGCAAAGGAAGTGGTTAAGAGACCTAGTTTTTCAAACGCAAGCCTGCAATATTTTACGCTAATCTCAGGGTTAGGGGTAGAACTAGCATGGAAGAGAGAAACTGTGGTGTAGCCAAATATACGCCATCATTATAAACTCTGTTATCTTGTTTTCTGCCTTTAACTAAGACCACACAGAGCTCTATGCTAAAAACCTCTCCCTTCAACTGCTGTAAAACAGGGAGACGAGCACACAGGAAATGTTGCAAGAGACAATCAGACAACCATCAACAAGATACCACACAGTGTGCTCAAAGAGCGGGAAGGAGAGACAGACAGTGTTCAGTACCTCAACCACTCATTTTCAACAAATATATCAGACAAGATAGATTAGAAAGAGGACTGGAAAACAAATGGTTCATCGAAAGCATCGACTGCCTCAGAAGGGCAATTGAGGGCCTTAATAAAGACATACTGTGAAATACAAAGCATCTCTTTATTAAGCAGTTAAAAATGAATCATATCAGAGCGTGACATTTCCTGTGTAATTTACTGTGCGGTGCAAATTTGTGCTTTATCATTGAAGGAATCTAAAATTTTACAGATGATCAAAGCATACAGTATCCAAAGCACTGGCTTTATAAAAGATCAGTTTGCAACCATCAGATCAAATTTCAACAATTCTTTGTGCAGGATGTTCTTTTGCACAGCGTTACATGGCTTGATGTACATGGTTCTGTGCAGCTTATATCTTATACAGCTGAATGGGTCTTACTGCAGTACCCATGCCTATATGGAATATGCATGTGCAGAACTCAGCAGAACACACTGGGACACTGGTCATTCACAAAGTGCTACACATGCCCTGCCACTCCCATCAAATCTTTTGCTTAATTTTATGTTTTAACGACCAATTAACAAATAGTTGAAGAAAATGCATGATCTGGGCCTTGCAACAACTAAGTGCAAACATAACATTTGGTCGGAGTGCAAACATTAGCATTGTGGACATAAAAAATTATGTGTGCTTTTCGGGTGATTAAAGTAGGGCAGGAGAGGAGGAATACAGAGGTGAAATAAAGGGATGAAAGAGAGAATTGCACAGGTGGAGACAATACAGAAGTACAATAGCATCTCTGCTGTCCATTGAGCTCTCAATAGGTTTGGTCTTTATGTGGACACGTGAGCAGATAGACGGGTCTGGCATTTTCCCATTCATTCAAAAGTACTGCTCAGTCATCATTTACATTCAACAGTGTCCAGCCTCAAAACTACTGCTTACTTTACTCAGTACATCAGAGAGATTGATGTTCTCCATGTACTGCATCAAAACATTAGCAACTGGTAGAAACTCTGTTTTTATTATAGTTGTAACTTCTCATGGGAACCACTTAATTTCTAAGGTTGGCAATGTTTAGCAGTAATTTGTTTTAAAAAGTGTACTATGTAGATGTTTGCAATAAACAGGAATAAGATGGACATCCAACTAATAAACATTTTTTAGGCTAACATTAAGACTGCGTAAACACTGCGTCTCAAAAATTAGCCAGCTTCCTACTTAGACAGCACCTTTTGGCATCATAAGCATGTGAACACTTTGCGTGTTCCAACACATAATAACAAGAAAACTTTTTACGTACTGTTTAACTCCCCTGACAACCTAACTAGCATAACATTTTTTAAAGATGCTGCAGATATCAGCAGTAGGTCTTATCTTGTCTTAGCACTTATCTGTTAAGTATCTCAATGAAAAGTGCACTTGGGTTATTAAGATAACTAGGCTTATTATTCCTGGGGAAGTGTTACAGCAATTGTCGTCACAACACATCTGTTATAGCACTTAAATAAGCAAGTAATCTTCAGTTTACGCAGTTCACATTTGCATCTGCTAACATTTTGCTTAAAATTAGAAGGATGCTTTCACAACTGTCGTCATGACTCCCATGTAAAAACTACTGATTGTTTCTTATAAACAAATTCAGCAGCTTATTAACAACCTCGTTTAATTACTAACAGTTCTGAAACCGCTATTTTATGAAGAAGATTTAACGCTCACCTGGATAAGACAGTCGGCGTGCAGTTAGGAGTAATCACACCGCAGCGGCTGTCACCTGTGAGGATGACGTCGAAGTCACGCACTCTATCTGCGCGAGCGTGAAGGAATCGTCGCTCTTCTGGAAGGTCGTTCTCGCACTCTTCTTCCTCACGCGAACCTACTCGAGATACTTTTAGTGCGTCAGTTTTTAGGCAGCGCGGTACATGTGACTAAATTTCCACACCGCCCAGATCTTTTTCAAACTTTTCCCGTGATTATTATCAGCGGTGGGAGATGGCAGAGCATCATCTGAACGCTGCTCGCGTGAGCTCATATGCCACGTGTTGCTGTCAAAATAAAGCCTGCGGGTTGGGCACGCGAGGGGGGCAAGCGAGGGTGGCACGCTGGGCGTGTCCATTTAGTGGGATGAAACAGAAATATGATTTTAACGCAAAAAAATAATTAACGACTCTGTGCTCAGTGCGCCACCTGCAGACGTTACGTAGGTCCGCTTGTCATAGTAAAAATATTAATTTAACGTCCATCAATAACATTGAACAAAATTAACATTTAAATTAAATTACCCGTGCAGACAGTCATATACAATAGTTAAACAGTATGCATCAACTGAGACGTTAAAGGTTGTTCTGCATGTGTTTTATGTAATACTGGTGCATAATGAGCCAAAAGAAATGGT
>JAZGTJ010003882.1:0-33151 GCA_036877575.1 Botia almorhae
AATAACCAATGTGTTAATGAGTTATGGAATAACAGCAGACAAAATCATTTTTGTCAGTGACCAGGGCCCGAACATTAAGGCTGCACTTCGGACCTACCACTGGCTTCCGTGCTCCGCACACATGTTGAATACGGTGTTGAGACACGCGTTCAGTGAGAGGAATGCGCCAGAAGGCATCGGAGACGTGCTGGAAATGATAGATAAGTGCAAAAGCCTCGTGACATTTCTGAAGAGAACAGGTGCTGTTGCAAGTTTAGCGCACACTGTCCTTCAAGAATGTGAAGTTCGATGGAACAGTAAAGTCGACATGCTGGAATCTATACTAAAACAGTACAGTGACATCAAACAGCTCCTGGAAGACAAAGGCCAGTTGCATCGGATGGAAGGCATCTTTCAAGACCAGCTCATGCACTTGATTGAATTTCTCACTCTCTTCAAATTAGCCATTAACGAGCTTGAAGGAGAAAAATACCCAACAATTCACATGGTGTTACTCTGGTTTTTCAAACTTAAGAGACACTGTGAGCCCAAGTTTGGAGATCCGTCGTACATACTCCTCCTCCGTGCTCGCGCAACCAGCCTGCTTGATGAGAAGATGCTCATAACTTCCACACACAAGGTCGCCACTTTTCTCTGTCCCAGATTTAAATCACTAAAAATGTTGACTCCAGACGACAGACAGGAGGTGAAGAGACAAGTGCGGGAGCTTATACGTGAAGAACCCAGTGTCAGCCAGAACGCAGAAGGCACCTTTCTCTCCTCACCAGTGGCAGAACAAGGTATCCTAAATTTTATTAAAAATGTATAAATGATAAATTAATTGTTACATTTTATTTATAAAATCAGTTTATTATTTTTTATTCCGAATAACCTTGGCACTTAGACCACTGAAACTGTTGGTGAGTTTAATATGCCCGTTGTAGCGGAACATGGCAGTGGACGAGCGAAAAAGCAGAGAGTGGACTTCGCAGAATGGGAAGATGACACGCCCAAAATAATGGATGAAGTGCAAGAGTACCTTTCTTCAAACTTTCAGTTAGAGGAGTCATCAGAGGAAAATCTGCTATCGTTCTGGGAGAAACAAGATCGCCTATTTCCACGACTGCAGCGCCTTGCAAGGAGAATCTTGTGCATTCCTGCAACAAGCGCTGCGAGCGAACGCTCTTTCAGTGCAGCTGGCCGCGTTTTGGAGGCGAGGCGGAATCGCCTGAATCCTGGCACAGTAGATGCCATTATGTTTTTGCACAGTGCAAAGAAAAACGCCAACTAAACAACATAGCTGCCGTTTAGGCTGAAGTGGCACCGTTTTTGTTATCTTTTCAAGTTCTTGTTTTTACTTTGTGTATCTATTTAAAATGAAGAAAATGTTGTCTAAAGACAAACTTTTGTTTAAAATAAATGTTCATTTAAACAGTTTACGATTAGCGTATTATTTTACTATCAGAAATGCGCAGATTAGCTCACTGAATCTGCTGTTAATAACGAATGATCCACGCTGACCTATCATCATTAGAATTAGAATTATTAAAGTGACGATCGGGTGCGGGTCGGGTGCGGATATCTATATTAGAGAAAATTATATGTGCGGGCGGGTGGCGGGTGGATGATTAGTATGAGGCCGCGGATTCGGGTGACATTTCAGCTGATCCGCGCATCTCTAGTGGTCACACCAAATATTGATTTGATTTAGATTTCTCTTTTGTTCATTCACTGCATTTTGTTCATTTATAAACAAAATGTTTAACACTTCTATTTTTGAAAGCATTCTTTGTTTACAGCATTATTTCACACCTGCCTAAAACTTTTGCACAGTACTGTATGTATATGTGTGTGTATATATACAGTGCTGCTTAAAAGTTTGTGAACCCTCCAGACATGATCAGGTTTTGCTTAAAAAAAAAAAGAAAACCTAATCTAATGTACATCCAAAACCCAATTTATGAAGCAGTCTTTCAAATGATGGACACAAACAAAAAAGGATATATTGTCATTTATTAAACAAAAGGGGTTATTCTAACAAAAACTGTAAATTTGACTTATGCAGAAGTATGTGAAGCCTGTAATTTCGTAGCTTGTGGCACCTCCTTTTGCAGCCATTACTTCAACCAAACGTCTTCTGTAAACACTGACCAGTCTCTCACATCTGTCTTTGGGGATTTTTGCCCACTCCTCCTTGCAGAACTCAGTCAGCTGAGAGAGGTTGGAAGGACATCTGGCATGTACTGCCTGCTTCAGGTCTAGCTACAACATTTTAATTGGATTGAGATTCGGACTTTGACTAGGCCAATCAACAGTGTGAATCTTCTTTCTTTTAAGCCATTCCTTAGTGGATTTGCTTGAATGCTAAGGGTCATTGTCTTGTTGCATCACCCATTTTTGGCCCAGCTTCAGCTCTCTGACTGATGGCAGGAGATTCTCTTCAAGAATTTGTTTATGGGTCTAAGAATTCAAGTTTCCCTGAATAGTAGGGAGTCGCCTTGACCCGGAGGCAGAAAAGCAGCCCCAGACTTTCCAAATGCTCTCTGGCAAAGTTGAAACGGGCAACTTTGTTCTTTTTTGAGAGCAGAGGCTTCTTTCTAGCAACCCTCCCATAAATATCATGTCTAATAATTTAATTTTTTTAATTGTCTTTAATTTTCGTCTGATTGTTGATGCATGTACATTTACCCCAGATGCTGCCACAGAGGTCTGTAACTCTCTAGAGGTGATGTGTGGGTTGTCCTTTACCTCATTTATTAATTTTCTGGTGCTTCTTGATGATAGTTTTGATGGGCGTCCACTTCTAGGCAGGAGTTGTGGTAATGTTGAATGCCCTCCATTTGTAGATGATTTGTCTTACAGTGGATGGAGTTGGAATCTCTTGGAGATGGTCTTATAGCCTTCCCCAGACTGATGGGCTGTCACCACCTTCTTCCTGATGTCCTCGGATATCTCCTTCTCTCTTGGCATTCTATGACTCCTTTGCACTACAGTGGTTTGGTTGGTTTCCTCTTTCTTTTAATCAGTGTTACCCAACCACTTTCCTAAGGATGTCTAGATGTATTGGTCTGCTTAACTGATTAATTAAGCACCTAAATGTGTTTCACCTGAATCGGTTACCCACTTGACTTTACCAATGCAGCCGGGCCTTTACTTACTTTTGTACATACAATAATTCAATCTTTCATGTAGTTTTTTGTCTACTCAAAAACTTTCCTCTAAACAAACATATGCAATTGATCAACATACATCTGACATTTAATTTATAAAAAGCAGGTGATTTAAAAATAAGAAAATCAAGGGGTTCACAAACTTTTAAGCAGCACTGTATGTATATGTATATATATATATATATATATATATATGTATGTATGTGGATGTGGTATGTGACTTAGCTGGGTTTTGCCTCTTTGTCTCTATCCCTCTACCTCTGTTTGAAACATAAAATTGCAGGTTACTTTATATACATTTATTTACATATGAACTCAAACTGACATTTCCTGCAAATCCGACCTGGCAGCTTAAATTATAAATCATTATTTCTCATCTTTGCGAATCAGGGTACGGTTATGTGCTTGTTATGTACTTGCTCAATAACAGTTTTATTTGTAACCAAAAATGTTAAATTGGAGCTTTAAATAAATACAATTTTATGTGTCAGTCAAATAATTTCAGTGTATGTCTGTGTATAGTTACTTTTCTGCATATAAGTAAAGAAATAAATTAATTATTCTTGGGTTAGTGTGTCAGTGTAGCTGATGTAGGGTTAGTGTACTCTGCATGTTGAGTTTGTGCTGTATGTCACATGCAGGGTCAAGTGATGGATGGTGGGGTCGTGGCCCTGGATGAGGGCAGCAAAGGCATCAATGAACAGGCCAGTTATGCTGTAACTAAACTGCAGCAGCTGTATGAGAGACTGGAGTATAAACGTCAGGCCCTGGGATCCATCCTGAACGCACCTCGCCCTGATAAAAAGGTGCCTAGGATTACAGTCCCTTTTAATAAATATACTGAATAAAAATTTTATTTAATTTGACAAACAGCCATCCCATAACCCGTGTACATAATAATAATATCTGGACTGTCACTATACTGAATGTTTGTTGTCAGTACCAGTAACAATTTTACGATTTGTGATGCTACACCAAAAATTAACATGCCAAAGGTTGAATGTTACTATAAATATTATCCAATTAAATTCAAATGACATTGTTGTTGTTGCTCAAACCCATTAGTATATTGAATATGAATTTATTTTTAGATTATTGTTAAGTCGAATGAATAAATTCTTTATTGTGTATGGTTTATTCCATTGAATAAGGCAAGAATTGATTTCTCCTTATGTGATCTCCGTGTTTTCTCTGAGTGGTTCTTTGTGGTGACAGAAATTTCCAGACTGTGATCTGCTGTCTCCTGTCAGAACAAGCACTGATTAGAGGGCAACACCAGACTCATGACGCATTTCTACAGCAGTGAAACTCAAGAAAATATCTTTCTGCAGATTGTGTCTTTACTGAAGGAGGAAATTAGAACCATGGAGAAGGAACACAGTGACCTCCAGCTGCACATATCACGAACAGACTGCTGGTGTGAAAACCTGGGCACCTGGAGAGCCGTAATCCACTTGGCAGAGGTTGTTTCTGCTCAATATGCAGTGACCACGATCACTGCATATATGAAGTTAACGCTAAACACAGATTACTGTGCATTTCAATTCAGTGTTTAGATCATTTTATTCTGTTCACCTGCATACGTCACTGTCTTGGCATAATTACGCTAAGTTATTGTCTACAATAACAAGCATGTTGTTTTCTTTATCATTTTTTTAAATTATCCATCTGAACTGTGAACAGATGTTTGACAAGAGCCCATTGAGGTTCTTTTATTTTGAATTCCTGGAGTTTTTATGATTAATATTACAATATTAGCATATGTTTGCTCATGAGTGAGTCATTCCTTCATTAACTAGCTGTCTGTAAATTAGCTGTAAAATGACACTTCGGTTTTTAATTCTATATTGTGGTTTTAGCTGATTTTATGACATTTTTATAGTGGACCTGTGAGGAAGTTCTGCCCAGCAGCACTGAGTTTATTACTGTTAAATGATTTCAAGAGATTAAATCACATCCATGGCGAATGTAATTTAATAAGCCAAATCTGGATGTAATTGGGTTTGAACTGTTTGTACAGTGATCAACTGTAATCATTTGAGAAATCAGAACGTCTTCCAGAGCTTAAATCAAAAATGAAAAACTCACCCTCATGGCATTTCAAACTTGTATGCTGTTATTTTTCTGGGAAGAGAGAACGTTTTCTCAATCTTCAGTCTTTCTGACTGTGTGTGTGTGTTTTATTTGTCAGGCCTCAGTGGAGAACGGAGAGCAGATGGCATGTTACTCTGTATCCGTGAGCCTTTCAGAAAGGGACGATGCCAAGAACAACTGCTGGACTGTCGTAAGAAAGCTCAGCGAGTTTCAGGCACTGCACAGGAAGCTGACAGAGGTACAGCTGATATTTCTGCCACCACACGTCTGTCTGGATGAGCGCTATCAGAATCAGGCATGCCATCTAAAACACTGCTTAGCTGTGACGGCCATTGCTGTGTTGCCGTGGAAATGCAGTGACTCATCAATGCTCTACATTAGTTCTGCACCCTATTAGTTATGACACTGAGGATGCATGACAGAACAGGAAAACCACAGACTGATGCTTCCCTCTAGTTGTTTATTCTCTCTTTTTTGCAGTGTTTTCCATCACTCAAGAAGGTGCAGCTTCCCACTCTCAGCAAATTGCCATTTAAATCCATCGACCAAAAATTCCTTGACAAATCCAAGAATCAACTAAACCCATTTTTACAGGTGCATTGTTTTCTACAGACTGCAGCTACTTAAATCATAACACATCTGCTTTAATTGGACAGCTGTCACATTTTAATTATGTACTACACTAATGCATTGACAAAGTGTTTTCATCTGTACTTGAGTAAAGTGTTTCTCCTGGTATTATTATAGAATGTCCTGTTATTTTAAGGAGTTTATTTAAAGTTTGTTTTGTGTGTGTTTCGTCTACAGAAAGTGCTGACAGATGAGCGCATGTGTAAAATTGAAGCTCTTTATGCATTTCTCAGTCCATCTCCAGAGCATCTAAAGGTCACGGACATCCAGAAGAAGTCCTCCTTCTCTCTTGCTTCCTTCCTGGAGAGACTGCCAGGAGATTTTTTCTCACACCAAGAGGTACACAGACACACACAGACAACACACAAACACCAGACAGACAACACAGATACACACCACACAGACACAAACACAGCAGACACACAAATACACACAGAGACGCCTTTAGATACACACACCTGCAGTCCTGCATGTGCATGTCAGTTTGATCTATTGATTTTATTGGCTAATAGATTGTTTTGATTGAATTGGAGACTTCATGAGACATTTGTTAAATAACACAGCTCTTTTAAACAGACCAACAGAGACCTGAGATGGTTGTCAAATTACAGTCATATACCAGAGAAATCAAGAGATATTAAAGCGATAACAGAGGAGCAAGAGCACAAAAATGTCTGTGTCTGTGTGTGCCAGGATGAAGCTGATGATGACAGTGATCTGTCAGATTACGGTGATGATACGGATGGAAGGAAAGATGCTCTGGCAGAACCCTGTTTCGTGCTGATTGGAGAGATATTTGAGCTTAGGGGCAGTGAGTACAGCACACTGTGTCGTTGTGTGCATGTGTGTTCACTTGCACATCTATCTTTTTGAGGACCGGTTTGACCAGTTAGACCACACATGGGGAACCTAATCACCAGCTAATCAAGATTACTAGAAGGCTGCAGGTAGAATTTTATCAGGGTTGGAGCTAAACTCTGCAGGCCACTGGCCCTCCAGAAACAGATTTTCCCATCCCTGAATTAGACCATCGGAGTAAGGGCAGAGTAAAGTGAGGACATTTTGGTTGGTCCTCACTTTCTGACACCCCATAAAGGGCTGTTTAATGGTTAAGACTTTGTTTTAGGGTTAATGTTAGAATAAGGTTAAAGGGATAGTTCACCCAAAAATGAAAATTGTTCAATAATTTACTCTGTATGACTTCTGAGAAACACAAAAGAAGAAATAAAAAAGAAGTATGTTGGTAACCAAACAACTGTACCACCCATTGACTTGGACACAAAACCACTGAGCCATTTCTTAAAATATCTTATTTTGTGTTCCACAGAAAAAAATAGACATGTATGTTTGGAATGACATGAGAGGGGAGTAAATTATACAAAATTTATTTTTTTTAAGTGAACTGTCCCTTTAAGGTTAGGTTTGTGACAGTTATGTTTTGGGTGAAGGGCATTGTATTATGTCAATAAATGCCCTCACAAACAGCTGCTCAAACTTAATGTTAATGTGTGTTTGGTGTCTGTCAATGATGTCACACAAAATAAAATGTGTCTAGTCATTCTGTGAGTTTTCATCTGTGGGTGTGGAATTGCTACAATGTGACTGATATAATGCTAAATGGCACTGAGCTTTCTTTAGACTAAAGTATGCTTGTTTTTTTACTCTTCAATAGTTTTTCACTTCTAATTTCAATCTAGTACAGAACAACAGAAACATCAAAATGTAAATGAAGCAAAAATTGCATTATCAATAAGTTAAACCAAGTATGCTTGCTAAACCACCTATGGTGCTAAATCTACCGAGCAGCATATTATTTTTCTTTTCTGGGAGACACTTTTGAACAGAGAAACAGGTTCATTCCTGCTTCATTAGTGCAGTACGTGTGTGACACTCTCATCTGTCTGTGTTTCTCTCTCAACAGTGTTTAAATGGGTGCGAAAGACACTAATTGCACTAGTTCAGGTCACTTTTGGACGGACAATAAACAAGTAAGCATTACTTTTTACTGCTAATCCACACAATGTGGTTTAAAATTTATTTGAAACAGTAAGTTGGGGGCCAAGATCTAGTCTTCTTTATTTCTTAATAACTAATTATCACAGTCATGATCCACAATTGCTTCTTGTATGAGTAAACAGAGGCAGGTGGTATTGGGGGAGGGTCATTCTGATTCTAGAGAGCATTTGATTGAACAGAAAATGCACATGTGCCTGTGTGCAAAATGAATAAACAATGTTTTATTTTTTTGGAAGATAATACATTTAAATATTTTTAAGAGGTACACTAGTCTTACATCAGCTTATAGATGAGCTCACAGCTAACAGACATGTACTAAAAGTCACAAAGCTCCAATAAATGTTTCATAGGGTCTTTAAGAGTGAAGCTGCCTTGATTTTAATTCATTTATATGCTATAATTCTCACTGACATTCACAATTTATGACAGACAAGGAAAGACTGATATATGAACCACGCACACTCACAGTGTGTCTTTGAATCAGGTTAGGTTATTTGTAGGTTATAATCAAGGTTATTTGTTATGGGAAATGGCTTATTTGGTAGTGGGTTTGTGACAGGTGTGGAATAGAGGGCATGTGCATACACACTCACACACACACACAGTCAGAGCAAAGAGTGGTTATTAGGTTTTATAATACACAGCCATGATATGTTTATATGTAATGTATGATATGTAAGAGGTCAGGTTAGGAGGTCAACAGTTAGGAGGAATTATCTGTGCTTACCAAAAAAACATTTCACACTATACGCTTCTTTAGATGCCAACCATAAGCAATTTACAGTACCTGCCATCATATATGGTAAAGTAAGCCTCTTTCCCAACCTTCATGTTGTGATCTGGGAAAAAAATTGTATTGATTTCTGGATTTATGAGTAAGTATTTAATAGGGGGAAATTTTGATACTACCAGGGTTGACCAGTATCTCTGTCATTCTCTTTGTCACTGCAGGCAAATCAGAGACACTGTAAACTGGATATTTAGTGAGCAGATGTTGGTTTACTACATTAATATATTTCGGGACACGTTTTGGCCCAATGGGAAACTGGCACCTCAAAACAAAACCAGCTCAGACGGTGAACACAGAGAAATCAAGGAGAGAGCACAACAGAAGCTTCTAGATAATATCCCAGGTAAAGAGCAACATTACATATGGATTACACAGGGTTTTAGTATTCCCGTTTGAATGCTAAATACATGAAATGTCATGAATACATTCAATTTAATTAAATTAAATTAATACATTAAATGTTAAGGATGGTTGTAGACATGCACTAAAGTTCACAGCTTGTTTGTCTGGAAGGGTTTATGGCGCTGTGCTGATAATACACTTAAAACACGCGCGCACACTCCAATGATTGCACACTACAGCCCACAACAGCAGCTACTCTGAAACACATGGCTAAACTCACTTTAACACAATTAAAGCTGAATTTTGATGATCTGATCATTTTATCACTTTTTAAATGGTAAATTTATTGGGATTTTTTTTGTTAAATGACAACAGGTGATGCATGACATTGCTCTGTCAGCTCACCTTCCACTAACAGTGACGTATCAGCTGGAAAATACCATGATACTTTTGTAATTGAAAGTGATCTCCACATTTACTCTTTCTGCTGTGCTATTTATATATAGAACAGTGCCAATATATTCATACATCGTTTTGTTATTGCACAGTCATCAAAAGCATGAAATATAGGACTTTTGTTATGTTACTTCTGTGCTTTAGATGCTCTTCAGAACCTGGTGGGACAACAGAACGCCAGATACGGGATCATCAAGATCTTCAACGCACTTCAGGAGGCCAGAGCCAACAAACATCTGTTCTATGTGAGTCTTTCCAATTGCTGTTTCATTCTTAAGACTCTTAGGTGTTTTTCTAACCATCATGCGTTCTAAAGCTGCACACCAACCTTCTTTATTCTGTGGAACACAAATGAAGATTACATAGCTGGAAGATTTAATTGTATAGAAAAGCGCAGCTTGGAGATTCTGTCATTTTTTTGTGTTTTACAGCAGAATGTTGTAATGGGTTTGGAACTTGTGTGTGTGTGACAAAATGACTTTAACAAAATGAATAATGCAGTACATTTTGTTTTTATTTGATGTGACCCTTGACCCTGCAGGCTGCTGGAGTTTCAGACATTCTCATTTTGTAACTAATTGGCTCATTTCTCCTTTCTGTGGAAAATGCCTATGATACATCAGCCTGAATAGAAAGAGACAAATGTACAGAGCAGATGGTGCTTTACTATTTACAGCCTGAGAGAGTTTCATTCAGCTATACATGAATTAAATGATACTTACTGTTCGTTTGATTCATACTGTTTAAGACAAGGTGAGATTTCTTCTATTTACTTGTGTGTCTGGAATATCATGCGCTGATCGCACACCACCGTGTTTTTTATAAAAAAAAACATTTTTGTTTTCATAATCTCCCCAAATCTTAGTAACCTTTTTCCTTAAAATGAGTTTTCCATTGATGTTATTAGGGATTTTCAGGCAGAGAAAATAATATTAACAAATAATATAGTAGTCTAACATGTTTGATGCATTGTTTTCTATTGACTATTTATATTCACTTGGAAATAACTATAAACTTTATACCTGGTATATTTAATTAATTGTTTTCAATTTGTTGTTTGTGTAAAAATCTACTGGGTTTTTATTGTCAGGATTTAATTTTCCAAGGATTTTATGAAGCGTCTTGGTTCCATGAAATGATTATACGGTAGTGCCCTATAGTGGTGGAAAAGAAAAGATCCTAAGAAAATCTATGAGCTGCTGACCTAGAGCAAGGAAATTTACAATACCTGTCCGTTAGCGTCCCCATTCATCTGAATGGCTGTTTCTGGGCTCCTGCAGGACTGTATTATAGCATGTACCAGTAGGGGTTAACCCTTTGACCTTAGATGAAAAGCTGGACTCAAACTACAGGATTCCGATTTTACCCCAATTTTGTTGTTCCTGAGAAAAATCAGATCCAGGACTTGATAGGGTCTGATATTCTGTCCAGATTATCTGGTAATGTGAGGAATTTACAGATAAAATCTTACATTTCCCAATGTGCTCTGAGAAACATTGGGGTTGGTCCAATCATATCAAACATGTCTGATATTTAGGATTTTTTTAGATGATTGTCAGTGCTTTCACAATAGTCCCTGAAAATAAAGTAGAATGACAGACCTTATAGCAATCGTGGTGGGTTAATCCTCATGTCTGTGTGTCTGATCTTTGTCCTTCAGATTTTGTTGGAGATGCTTCTAAAAGAACTTTATCCTGAACTGAGCATAGAGGCTCTGCAGGCCTGATCAACTTCACACAACTTATCAGAGGAAGTCATCTTGCCATCAACACTTTTTATAATGTACTGAAGGATATTTTTTCTGTTTTACCTCTCAAACAATTGATTCTATAGTGTAAGGTCTTAGAAACATCACAGCTTCATTAATGACAGGAATTTGTTTCTGTTTAAATATGTTTTTCTCTTGTGTGATTGGATGAACAGGATGCTCCACTGCCATGTTCTGCCTTTCAATCTTTGACTTTTCTTTTTGATCAGGTGTGTGCTTTATTATGTGAATAACGGTGGTGTCACACTTCTATGAAAACAGCTCTGTAAACTCTTTACACATTATTGTGATCACTATAAAGGCTTTTTATTGTGCAATATGTCATGTACAGTTATTGTGAACATTTTATTATAGATTTTTATTTTTTACCAAAAATAGACCAGAGCATTTGTAAGCAAAAAATTAATTAATAAAAAAAATAAGTTATGTATCTTGTTCTTTAACATACTAAATAACAGCTTTCAGGCCAATGTGAAAATGTGTTAAATGTGGTACATTTTGATTTCATGTTAAGAAACATGAAAAATTGTGCAATTTGTAAACACATAATTCCAATGTTTTTTAAGAAAATTAAGAAAAAGTTTGTGTTATACTAGCTTTTGATTTTTTGTGGGCTTACCATTTTAACATAAAGAGCATCTAGCCTTTAAACTGACTGCAGACACCATCAGTTGTATTTTTCCCTCAGATCAGCTGCTGTGGAGTAGTTTTCTATGGTAGTAACAGGCTGTCAGGTGGCCCTGAGTTTAACCTTTCCCATCTTAACATCTATACAAATACATCACACCAAGAGCACCCTGAGACTCCAGACTGCCATTACCAAAGGCCTCTGAGTGCTAGGGGAATGCCTGAGAAAAAAACATTTCTAGTGGAATGTGCACATTGGATATTTTCTCTGGGCACTGATTTTATAATCAAATAGATGTGACTCATTAAAGTTTGGTTAGTAAAGACAGATCTATACATGAAAACTATTTTTTAAATGAATAAAAATTAAAAGCAACATGTCTTTTAATGTTTTTAGAGAAATGTGCTAAAATTGTCATTTATGTCTGTAGCACACATTTTAAGATGTGCCAAGGTTTAATACTTTTGGTTTGTTTAAATATGAATATAGGAGTATGCATGAGTACAATAAGTATATGTTCAGAAACAGCAATAGTAAATGCTTGCCTTAGAAAACCAAAAGAAAACATACAGGTACTTATTTTTAAGTAAAGGTTATTTTTAAGTTAAGATTAAGTAAAGGTTAAATGCAGCTGACAGATGTTAATGTCAGGAATCCTTCTGTGGGGTGACTGAACATTAACAGTCATGTTTGAGTTACCATCATCAGCTGCCAGGAGCCTGGGAGACAACACAAAATATTTGAGATATTTTCTAAACAAAAGATGTACTGAACATCTTTAAATTGATGATCTATTGTATGTACACTGACTTACCACTCTGCCTCAGTGGATGTCTGGAAAGCCTCCCAAATACACCCCACCCAAGCTATACCGTGTGGGTTCCTCTGAAGTCAGCCCACCTCAGAGAAATCCCAGAATGCAACTTTTCTTATTCAATTTAGTTTTACTTATATAGCACGTTTTACAAAGTTGCATTGTTTTAAAGCAGCTTTACATACAATAAAAAAAACAGGAAATTTATTTTAAAAAATGTACAATACAGAATATATGGTATTACTGCAAATTATGTTGTTCATAAGATGTATATTGGTAAAATTAATTAGGGATACTAAGATTGTAATTGGTTTATAAATATTAACTGAACTGATGATAACTACAACACATTTGGACCATTTGAATAAATGAATATGCAACAGACATTGCATTACAGTGGTTTATGACAAATTTAACAGAACAGGACTATAAGTCATTTGCAATAATACTATACAATGTTTGAACATGGCATAATGCAGGAGAATGGGAGAAAAATAAATAATAAAATAGTAGTATTCAGGACTTTAGATACCATTATATTAAAAGCCAAAAGGACGACAGTGGCAAGGAACCAAAACCTGAACCAGAAATAGGACAAGTGTCAGGTCGAACTGGAGCTGGGTCGATCTGTCTCACGGGTTGTCCAGCTGGAGTTTTTGTATTAAACACCCAGATTCTTAGCTGATGAAGCAGATTTTATAGGGCATCCATCAAGAGAAAGACAATACTCTAGGTTGTTACATGTGAAAGTTTTGTATACAATAATTAGGACTTCTGTTTTGTCTGAATTTAAAAAGTTGCTAGTCATCCAAGTTTTAATATCAGCTATGCGTTCTGTTAGTTTGGTAAATTTGTGCGTCTCTTTGGGGCTCAAAGAAATATACAGCTGAGTATCGTAGCATAACAGTAAAGCTAACTCCATAACTCTTAATGGAGTTATTAGTCAATAGTGTCAAAGGCTGCACTAAGCTTGAGTACTGCTAGAAGAGAGATGAAACCATGATCAGCCAACAGGAGCAAATCATTTGTCACTCTGATAAGAGCAGTTTCTGTACTATGATGTGGTCTAAATGTATCTCCGGCTGGCGGCACTTTCAGACTTCGCTATCCGTCCAGTCTTTACCTTCCTCTCAATCGCTGCTCTCATCCGTGACTTAGCCTCTAACCTCCTCTGGGCGGAAGGCGGCGGCGTTTTGACGCCGCGGGGTGACGCGTCGCAGCTGTGCCCAGTCCGCCCGTGATTAGCTCGGGTGGGTGCGGCGCGTCCGTTGCCAGGGCGACGCTGATTGCCCCGGTGCGCCTCGTCACACACACACACACACACACAAACAATGCCAAGAGGAAGAAGGTGGTGACAGCCCATCAGTCTGGGGAAAGCTATAAGACCATCTCCATGAGATTCCAACTCCATCCATCCACTGTAGGACAAATCATCTACAAATGGAGGGCATTCAACATGACCACAACTCTGCCTAGAAGTGGACGCCCATCAAAACTATCATCAAGAAGCACCAGAAAATTAATATATGAAGTAAAGGCCAACCCACACATCACCTCTAGAGAGTTGCATCTCTCTGGCAGCATCTGGGGTAAATGTACATGCGTCTACAATCAGACAAAAATTAAACAGACATGACATTTATGGGAGAGTTGCTAGAACGAAGCCTCTGCTCTCAAAAAAGAACAAAGCTTGCCGTTTCAACTTTGCCATTTGGAGAGCATTTGGACAAACCAGAGGCCTTTTGGAAGTCCAAAATAGATTTATTTGGTCATAATCAAAGCCGCTATGTTTGGAGAAAAGCCAACACTGAATTCCAGGACAAGAACCTCCTCCCAACAGTGAAGCATGGTGGTGGAAATGTAAAGTTATGGGACTGCTTTTCTGCCTCCGGGTCAAGGCGACTCCATACTATTCAGGAAAACTTGAATTCTTAGACCCATCAACAAATTCTTGAAGAGAATCTCCTGTCATCAGTCAGAGAGCTGAAGCTGGGCCAAAAATGAGTGATGCAACAAGACAATGACCCTTAGCATTCAAGCAAATCCACCAAGGAATGGCTTAAAAGAAAGCAGGTTCACACTGTTGATTGGCCTAGACAAAGTCCAGATCTCAATCCAATTGAAATGTTGTGGCTAGACCTGAAGCAGGCAGTGCATGCCAGATGTCCTTCCAACCTCTTTCAGCTGACTGAGTTCTGCAAGGAGGAGTAGGCAAAAATCCCCAAAGACAGATGTGAGAGGTCAGTGGTCACAGGAGACGTTTGGTTGAAGTAATTGCTGCAAAAGGAGGTGCCACAAGTTACGAAATTACAGGCTTCATATACTTCTGCACAAGTCAAATTTCCAGTTTTTGTTAAATTAACCCCTTTTGTTTAATAAGTAATGACTAAATACACTATATTGCCAAAAGTATTCGCTTATCTGCCTTTACATGCAGTTAAGTGACATCCCATTGTTAATCCATAGGGTTTAATATGACATCGGCCCACCCTTTGCAGCTATAACAGCTTCAACTCTTCTGGGAAGGCTTTCCACAAGGTTTAGGAGTGTGTTTTTGGAAATTTTCGACCATTATTCCTGAAGCACATTTGTGAGGTCAGAAACTGATGTTGGACAAGAAAGCCTGGCTCGCAGGCTTCGCTCTAATTTATCCCAAAAGTGTTCGTTGGGTTGAGGTCAGGACTCCGTGCAGGCCAGTCAAGTTCTTCCACACCAAACTCACTCATCCATGTCTTTATGGACCTTGCTTTGTGCACTGGTGCACAGTCATGTTGGAACAGGAAGGGGCCATCTCCAAACTGTTCCCACAAAGCTGGGATCATGGAATTGTCTAAAATCTCTTGGTATGCTGAAGCATTCAGAGTTCCTTTCACTGGAACTAAGGGACCAAGCCCCTCCTGAAAAACATCACTACACCATAATCCCCCCTCCACCAAACTTCACAGTTGGCACAATGCAGTCAGACAAGTACCATTCTCCTGGCAACCGCCAAACCCAGACTCATCCATCAGATTGCCAAATGGAGAAGCGTGATACGTCACTCCAGAGAATGCGTCTCCACTGCTGTAGAGTCCAGTGGCAGCATACTTTACACCACTGCAACCTCTGCGCACTATGCGCCTGAACCCCGCTTTGTCATTTTACATGGACTACCACTTCATGGCTGAGTTGCTGTCCTTCCCAATCACTTCCACTTTGTTATAATACCACTGACAGTTGATATTTAGTAGTGAGAAAATTTCACGACTGGACCTGTTGCACAGGTGACATCCTATCACAGTACCACGCTGGAATTCACTGAGCTCCTGAGAGTGCCCCATTCTTTCACAAATGTTTGTAGAAGCAGTGTGAATGCCTAGGTGCTTCATTTTATTCACCTGTGGCCATGGAAGTGATTGGAACACATGACTTCAATTATTTGGATGGGTGAGCAAATACTTTTGGCAATATAGTGTATATATATTTTTGTGTGTGTGTGTGTGTGTCCATCATTTGGAAGTCTGCTTCACAAATTGGGTTTTGGATGTACATTTAAATAGGTTTGATTAGGTTTGATACATTTGATTCACAAACTGTCAAGCAGCACTGTACATATGTATTAATATATGATCACGAGCTTGAATGCCAAATGGCCTGGCTAGATGTGTGATATCCTGACCTTTAGACAAGACGACAGAACTGCTTTGATGTGGCTCAGTGTCGGGGTTGAGTTGACTTTTAGAGATGTACACTTCTACCCAGATAGTACAGCTGCCAGAAAGACCATCAATATAAAATATATCAAATATTATGTTTCAGAAATAAAACAAAAGAAAAAGTGACATAAGTTCATATAAACATAGGAAACATACACACACAAAATATACTAATTGTAATTTATGTAAAGTAGTGTTTCTCAACAGGGGGCCAGACCGGGGGTCTCAACAAACTTCCAAAAAAGGCCTAAAGTTGGCTTAAAATGATTTAAAACAAAAGAAAACAAGCATTAAATTAAGCTTAGGCAACTACATATTAAGATATTTCTAAGTTTTGGGGTATTTTACAATGATTATACATATTTCTAGTTTTGCTAAGCTCTAGAATATTTTATGGGGTAGAAATTGTGTGTAAGGGGCCTTCTAATATTGTTTTGAAGTAAAAATGATTGAGATACACTGATGTAAAGGCATTAAAGCATTATTTTGTTCACATTTCTTCTGTAACCCATGGAGGCAGAGGCTTCTTTGTTCTGAAGGGCTTCTGAGGTTTTAAAAAATCCTACAACCAAAGAAAAATAAGTGTAAGGGTCAGTATTTTAAAAAATAGATGTTCATATTCAGATGTGTGCCATGAGGAATAGCCTATGGCATGTATCTCTTCAGCTCTCTCAGAGCACACAGATCGCGTCTTGTTATCATTTGATATCGTGTCTTTGACGCCCCCTGCAGGACGAGCGTCAGTTCCGAGGAGTTTGTATCCCAGCATGCAGCGCGGTTTTGAGCGGCATGGCATTTCAACGTGTTCGTGCATCGCTGTGAATAGATCCAGAACCATTAACTGCTGTGAATTTGTATTAGCGAATGACTTTATTTGATTCTTGTTTTTATTTTTAAAACGGAAGCCTGTCTGTTTGACTAAGATGTCTCTGGTTTGTGCGAGTAAGTGAGTTTGTTAGCATTTCTATTAGCATAAGCGCTTAGCAGTGTGTAGTGTTAGCCATTGTTAGCCACAGAACAAACTTTATGTTCATAAAACGTTGCTCAAGATCTTTGTTACATTTCACTTTAGTACTAAACTAGAAACAATACGGCGTAAATTAACACATGGGATGTTGTGTGCTGTTTTTCTGACGTTTTAATATAGGATTGTGTCTTAAGCTGTTATGAAGTCTAGAATTAAATGTTGCCATAATAACATGAAGAAACACTGACCGACTTTAATAGGGTAATTAATGTTGGCCATTTTGTAGTGAAATGGGTTAAATGTGTTAAATGTGTCTTAATTTGTGCCGTTCTTGCTTTAGTCTCGAATGAGGTACCGGAGCACCCGTGCGTCTCTCCCGTTTCCAGTCAAGTGTTTGAGAGACGCTTGATTGAGAAGTACATCGCAGAGAACGGAGCCGATCCAATTAATGGACAACCGCTGTCTGAAGAACAGCTCATTGACATCAAGGGTAAAGTGCACGCATAATACCACCAGACTTTCACATGCAGTACAGTGCAAACGTTTTAGGCACTGTATTTTCACCCCAAAATGGTTTTAAGCCAATTATTTATATCTTTCATTGTAGTGGAACAGGTGTAAATATCAGTATACGTGTTTAAAAATTCCTTTGTGATGAATTATTATAATCCAGAGATTTTTGTATGTGCAAAGATCTGAAGAGACAGTAACAACTGAAACCAACTAAATTCAAAATAACTGTGGCAACATCTCCAAAATGTTTGAAGAAACCTGCCCGCAAACTACTGTACTATATAAAGTTGTAGGCACTTGTGTAAAAATGCTGTAAAGTAAGGATACTTTAATTAATTTTTGGTGTCACCACCCTTTGCAGTTTTTGTCGTGGTACACTTGCAGGTAGATTTCTTTGTGTCTTCAAGTGTAAAACCACTTCTTGGTGTGAAAGTACTAATGTGCCTATGACTTTTGCACAGAGCTTTGTCATTAAAAAGTGGCATGCAATGACTAAAGTCTGCATTTTAAATACACAAAATGTAGCTTTGTGAAAAGTTTGTGTCAGATCCGTTTTTTTATTGTGGGTTCACTAAAGAAGACTTACAGAAGGTGATTTGTTTTTCAGAAGCAGTTCTAATCTATTCACATCCTGATAGCAATCACTAAAGTGGTCTAAATAAATATTTATAAATACATATCTCCTCTGATTGTTGCAGGGCCTTAAAATACTTGTACAATTTTTTTATTTGGTCCTAATGTAATGATAGGACTACTTGCCAGTCAAACTATGTATGTGTTCATGTGTTGGGGGAGTTGTGGCTTTGGAGAGCTCTCTGAGGGGAGGGTGGGATCTTGCTTTCGAAGCTAGCTTGGTATTGCTAGCCTCTCTAAAATTGCATACCTAGAACAATTCAAATGACATTATATAAAGGCATATTTCTTTATTTCTAGTGTCTCACCCTATTCGACCAAAGGCTCCATCTGCCACAAGTATCCCTGCCATCCTCAAATCTCTGCAGGACGAGTGGGTTAGTTTACTGTCAACTTGATTCTATGAAAAATATGTGTGGTGGTCTATGCTGTTTTCCCCACAGCTCAGAGCTGCTGAGCGACTTTGTCTCTCTCCCCTGTAGGATGCTGTAATGCTTCACAGCTTTACTCTGAGGCAGCAGCTGCAAACCACACGACAGGAACTTTCTCATGCGCTCTACCAGCATGATGCGGCCTGCAGGGTCATCGCCCGGCTGACGAAAGAGGTCACTGCAGCCAGAGAGGGTAGGAGCAGTAAACTTTAAAATGCTTTAAAATGTCACTCTGCATTGGATATGTCAAGTTTGTGCCATCACAGATGTGTTTTTATTTACCTTGCAGCCTTGGCTACACTCAAACCTCAGGCTGGACTGGTTGCTCCACAGGCCACTCCTGTCTCCCAGCCCACCGCTGTGGTTAGTAACTGCTTGAGACTGTTGCTTGTTTAAGTTATATATTGGCAGTATAATCCCTTTGCACATTTATCTCAATTGTTTGATTGCTCAGGGTGCTGGCGGTGAAGCCATGGAGATCAGTGAGCAGGTTGGAATGACCCCGGAGATTATACAGAAGGTACATCCAAATACAGGGGTATCCACCCTAGGTCCTGAGAGACCACTGTCCTGCAGACTTTAGCCCCATTTTGTCTCAACACACCTGCCTGGAAATTTTTAGTCTGCCAATAGTACCTTTAATTAGCTGGTGTGTTTATTTGGGTTTGGAGCTAAATTCTGTAGGACACTGGCCCCCTTAAAGCAGGATTGGACACCCTTGTCCAAGTACATACATGTAACGTACTTAAATTCTCAGCTTTATTAGCTTATGGTTAATTAATCTGCTGTTGAAAGACAGCTGTTTGTTGTCTGTGAATGAAGTAATCAAACTGACTTTGTCTTAAAGCTCCAAGACAAGGCCACTGTCTTGACCACAGAGAGAAAGAAGGTAATTTTTCTTGTATTTGTCACATATGCTTTATATGGTATACTGCTCTATTTCAAATGATTTTCAAACAGAAAACAGCTTATTTTTTAATGTATTTTATTCCAGAGAGGGAAGACTGTGCCAGAAGAGCTGGTCAGAGCAGAGGACCTCAGCAAGTATCGTCAGGTGGCCTCTCATGCTGTAAGTGTCTGCTTGTGTTATATTCAGTGTGAAGGTCGGTCTAGTGCATTGGCAGCATAAATGCTTCTTTTTAAGCTGGCTTATTTTGGTCAGGTTAAACATTATCCTAGAAATGCATAATGTCTGCCATGTCTGTTTTCTGATTAGGGTCTTCATAGTGCCAGTATCCCAGGAATCCTGTCTCTGGACCTCTGCCCAACAGACACCAATAAAGTCCTCACCGGTATATATCAACACAGACATATTCACACCCGCATATACAGCTGTATTTCTGACACATTTTTTCTCGTCAGGTGGGGCGGATAAGAATGTTGTGGTGTTTGACCGTAGAGAGGAGCAGATTGTTGCCACCCTCAAGGGACACACCAAAAAGGTGTCATCTGTCATATACCACCCCACGCAGGTATGTGCCTTATCTGTCCCTCTTCATACATGCCCTCATTTCTGGTTAATCTTTGTTTCTCACATCTCTCTTAATGTGTTGTCTGTGGCAGTCGGTCGTGTTCTCAGCATCTCCAGACAGCAGTATTCGTGTGTGGTCTGTTACCGGGAGCAACTGTGTGCAGGTGATCCGGGCTCATGAGGCTGGTGTTACTGGCCTCTCTCTGCACGCTACTGGAGACTACCTACTCAGCTCATCTGAAGACCAGGTAACATGCATGTAACAAGCCTCACACTAGTTAAGAAATAGTTTACAAGGAACATATTACATTTATGGTTGTTATGGTTGCTCATAAACTTTCGGATTTAAGGTGTTGATAACTTTACTTATAACTTTTTCATTTCCAGTGAACAGAAATATTACATTTTATATTTGGAAAAGATAAAAAAGGTGAATGTAAGGAAGGAGACCTGTAAAAAAGAGGCGTAGTCTGCACAGCAATTTCGTAAAAATATGATTAAATTTACATATAGCATCTGTTATGTTTTGTTCTTTAGTACTGGGCCTTTTCTGATATTCAGACTGGATGCGTTCTGACTAAAGTCACTGATGAGACTGCTGCCTGTGGTATGTTACTTTGTCAGCCAATTCTGATTTTGGAATTAGCACTTTAGTCCTATTAGACTCAGGTAGGGCTGGGCGATAAATCTATTTTATCGATTAACTCGAATGTGTAGTTTACATCGATTTGCTTTAATGAAAACTGTTTTTCTCTTTAACGTAATATGCAGACGCTCCCCTCTGAGCTCCCGTAGAATGGGCTCAGCCCTCCCCCCTCGCGTTTGCCATATTAAAGATACACAAACAATATGGCAGCGAGCAGGGAAGAACTCATTCCGAAAAAAGTCATCCGTAATCTGGCAATGGTTCGGTTTTGCGGTGTCAGACGAACAACAAACAACACCCCGCTGCAAAGTGTGTTTGAAGTCTGTTGCTAGCAAGCAGAAGCACACCCGCCAAAAAACAACCTACAGTTGTAGAAACATTCACAAACTGCATCCGCTATGATAAAAATGGGGCCCGGTGGAAAGCGATCACGGATGCTGTCGCAATGTGTATCGCAAAGGATATGGTGCCCTTATATACTGTGGAGAAGCCGGGGTTCAAAACAAAATAGTTAAAACTTGTTTAGCAATTTCTTTGTCATCTGCAGATTGATTTTAAGTAGGGGGGGAAAAATCGATTTAAATTGTAAATCGGATTTTTTGTAAAAAAATCAGGGATATTTTTTTTAGGCCATATCGCCCAGCCCTAGACAAAATATATACATATACAGAATTTCACATAAAAAATATGCTAACCTGTATCTCGTGTTGTGCGTTCAGCGCTGACCTGTGCTCAGTTCCACCCTGATGGTCTGATTTTCGGCACGGGCACTGCAGATTCTCAGATTAAAATCTGGGATCTAAAGGAACGGACTAACGTAGCCAATTTCCCTGGCCATTCTGGTCCTGTGACAGCCATCGCCTTCTCAGAGAACGGATATTATCTGGCCACAGGTGGGTGTTATGAGCCTGACACAAGATGTAGAGTATGAGTGTGTTTGCTGACTTCTGTCTTGTCTCTGTCATCTGCAGGTGCTCAGGACAGTTCACTGAAGCTGTGGGATTTAAGGAAGCTCAAGAACTTCAAGACAATCACATTGGACAACAATTATGAGGTGCATACCTCATATGTCATTGTTCACATTATTTGTATTGTGACCTGATTGACATTGATTGTCTCTTAAGATGTTTTTAATGATGTCACAACTGAGATGTGCTGTGACCTTAGGGAAATGATATTTGTTTCAGGCCAGTTTGGGGTATCAAGCCTCTGTCAGAGACTGATGTTTATGTCTGTCTTGTATAGGTGAAGTCTCTGGTCTTTGACCAAAGTGGAACATATCTGGCTGTTGGTGGGTCAGACATCAGAGTTTATATCTGTAAACAATGGTCTGAGGTTCTTAACTTCTCTGGTAAGTGTTTCTCTGTGTTAATGGTGACATTTCATTTTGAGCAGGTATATAAAGTCATAAGTGTCGCTATTTGCTTTAACACTCATTTTATTGTGCAAGATTCACCAGTGAACAAACATCTTCTGGCAGGAAAAGCATATTGTTTTAAAATGCAGTTAATCAGATATCATAAAAACAAGCTTAGCCACAGCATTAGACATGCTCTTTCTTTCCATAACTCTCAATGCCCTCAAAAGACCTATACCCACAAAAGATACTGAGAGTCCATTGTAATTAGAGAAGGAGCAGGAGAGTAGCTGTGTGTTGTCATGACGAAAAATCAGTGGGTTGTATGACATCAGTAGCAGAACAGATAACAAACTGGTGCTCTTGGCCTTCTGTTTCCCATATATAGGCTTTGTTTATTAACAGGCACAAAGCGTTTCGCATAATTTTGATGCTGATATTAAGTCTTTTCTCTTTACTTTCTCTTTACATTTTCTTTTATGTAACTTCTGTCATCTCTCCCTTACTCCTGTAGATCACACTGGTCTGGTTACTGGTGTGGCATTTGGTGAACATGCCCAATTCCTGGCTTCCACTGGTATGGACCGGAGTCTTAAATTCTACCGCCTGTAGTAGAGGTTCAGGAGAGATGTGGAAAGGATGTTACCATTTTCTTGGTTTAAATGAAGCTTTATCCCCTGAAATAACATGACCTGTCAGTAATAAATTGTGCATGTGTATACATTCACTGTCATGTACATTGTGATGACCATAAATTAGACATTATCCTTAGATTTTGTCGTCAACTGTTGATTACTGACACTTTTTGAAGATCAACATTGGTGTAAGCAATTATTTTTTCACTTTTTTTTTTTGGTTGTAGCCTGGTAAACTTTATTGGTGTCCCATGATTTGTTTGAATCTTGTGGACATTTAAAACAATGTGAAAGTCTTCAATAAAGTTTAAACTTTTATTTATTGTTCAGGAATGTTTATTTCCTGCTCACAAGTACATTTACAAAAGCTGTATGACCTTTAGAACTGATCAGGGTTCATAGTCATAGCAGTGAAGCTACTGATTCCTTTTTGTAGGTGATTTTAAGCAAAATGTTTGCTTCCTGAGTGCTGTTGCTCTCTCTTGTAAAAAAGTTAATTCCCTGGTACCACACAGATATCGTGCTAATTACTATAGTGCAAAGTTTAAAAAAGAAACACCAACTTTATCTGGTTATGTGGATTTACAATAAAACAATAAACAGTACTGTCAGGTATTAAGAGATCAACATTTATGTACAAAAACTTGTCAATGCTTTACATTTATATATTGATAATTTAAGACAATATTACAGAAACAGTGATATTTTGAGCAGAACTGCATTTTGTCATCAATGCTATGCTGTCATTACCCAACCTGCTATTAAAGTTCTATATACAGTGTTTGGAATATTTCACAATTTCTTAAACTATTACATTTCTTTAAGTAATAAAATTTTATTTATTTACACAAGTCAGAAAAGGAGTTGTAACAAAAAAAAACAGTAGGAGACAGGAAATCCTGCAGTTTGTAGTTGTTTAAGAAAATTAAATTTCTCAGAAACATTAGGTTTACTCTGGGATTACAAAGAGCTATTTCCTTCATAAGAGACCACAAAATAATGGCTCATTTGCACTAAGCCATTTATTGGTACAATGGTTTTAAAGTTGTTTCCCTTATTAAGGTAAACAGTATCTTGTTTTATTGCCACGACCTGTTCCAGGCAGAAAAATAGCAATATTCCTGTTTGTTGCCATTATTGTAAATGTGTAAGGTTTTCAGAAGTTTCCTGAGGATTGTAGGGTACTCCAGAACATATGATAAGTGATCAAATATAATTTTGTTGTTATATTGTAGGGTTGGTGCATTGCATTGTGGGAATTGACCCTTGGATGCACCTGTGGGGGCAGTGCTTCCATTTGCAGGTGCATCCAGTGACCGTCTATAAGCTGGCGAAAATCTGTAGAGCACATCAGTGGATGGACACTGAGTTTGCTTTTTTGTCAAAAGCATCTCAAAAAGAGAGCTGACATCTGAAACCAGAGATCTGCCGCCCAGGCCAGTCGTCATTACTGTCTTACCAAAGGTGGAGAAGGTAGCGGAATCATCTGGACTGGCAATCTGGAGATGGTGGCTCATATGGGACAAACAGGTTTTCATGGAAATCAGTTGTGAGGGGAAGAGAAAGGCGAGCCCGTACATGCTGGATCAGGAACATCTGAGAACACATCAGCTGAAAAAGGGAAAAATGTTAATTTTTATGAATATTGATCACTTTTAGGATATTTTTAGGGTAGACTTTTATATAGAAAAAATATATTGATAGAGATAAAGATATTGACTTGTATCAGTTGTCTAAGAATTAGGTAATGACTGTAGCTTTATAAAGACATTTAAAAAAAAGTATGAATATACATTTAGGAATCCATTCTCCAAGATTTTAATACCAACTTGTTTACTTCAAAGTGTGTATAAACTCTTTGAACAAACTCTAACTTCTTGAACAAACACCTGGTCAATTGTTGTATTAAGTGGCTGAATATGATATATATAAACATACTAATGCAAAACTAATGCAACCAATATAATACACTAAGTTGTTTTCACAAAGTTTATCCTCTTTGCAAATGACATTTAATTTGGTCATGTTTATTTTAACTTGCATTGTTTTGGTCTAAGTTTTAAAGGATGAGAGAATGTCATGAAACCGGCCCATATTGCATCTGATTGCAACTAGTATCTACCAAATAACATAACACTAAAATACTTTAAAGTTTGATTAGTGCACAACCTTTGACATAGGCATGTCCTTTAAAAAGGTTAAAAAGGCTATTCATTTGGGTAAAAGTATTTATTTAATAATATACATTTATTTAATCATATACATTTCCTACTGTATTTTTAATTATTTCTTCAACAAATATTCCTCTTCTTACAGTGCTGCATAATAGGTGATTGTAAATTGATTTTTTAAAAAACTGTTTAAACCATAAAAAAACAGACTTGTTTAAAATCATCTCCAGACTCCAAAGTCTCCAATCATAGGCAGCAGAGAAAAAGCTGCCAAAGAGGAGATATAGAGACCTTGGATACACGACCTTCAAAAGCTGAAAGTAGAGACAGCACAAGGTTTTATGCATGCCCATACACTCTCATCTTCTCTGTCCTTAGGGTATGCATAATGCACATAACACCTCCATTGTGTTAATTGGTTAACAATATGGACACAGCATGATGTGAATAGCGTAAGGCAAGTGTGTGTATAAGCAGGTGCATGTAACTCAAAGATGACTCATGAAGCCAAACCTCTTATGGGTTACCGAGTCACAAAGAAGGTGCGAGCCAGTGATTAATCAAGCTGGAAATATGTACCTTGTTGCAGCACATTTTCAATGAGCTGATATCCCAAGAAGAAGCTTAATATACAGGAATGCTTCCCATATATCATCGAGGAAATTAATGATTCAGTAAACTATTTGCACCAAATGAATGTTTAATGTCATGGTGTAATGAACAGAATCTGCTCTTTATAAATAACTGGAATCTTGTCTCAGAGTGACCTAGGCATTTATTTCTCAAAGGCCTGCACTCCAGCAGACTCGGAGTGGATCTTATGTCGGACAACATTACCAAGATGCTATGCAGCCATTAAATTTATTACCATTAAATTCTAAAATCACTTTTAACAAAACACCTATCTGACAATTTACAACTTTCTGTAATGCAGCTTTGAAACAATATGTATTGTGATAAGTACTATACAAATTAATGTGAATTGAATTTGAATAGATGTTTACCTCTTTAGCCCTCTCCTTTTTCAGGAACTGAGGCTGGTACAGAACGATTATTGATGATCATTTAGTAAGTTTAAACCCACCAGTAGCACATACTGCTCCAAGTTTCTTAACCAACGTAATGGCTTTCCTTTTGTTTGAAACAGATTTGAGGCAGACATCCACAAAACAACTCTCAATGAAGTTGTTTACATTTATCAAAAAACAATTACTTTACAATTACTTTTCTCAAAGGAAAGTTCAAGTTTCCTGTTATAAGCTAGTTCTGATAATTCATTTTAGTACTGCTACTTAAGTAATTAATTCAGTTTAGCCACTGAGATTATTTTGGAGGAAATGACTGGTTGTCCCTGTGCATCTGTGGGTAAGTTAACTAGCCATCCTAAACAAGTCCGGACTGCATAAGGCCAGTTTCTTTAGCTGTTTATAATCCACAAGGTCTCCATTGCCTTTGGGGTATTAATGCCAATCAACAGATCAACATCTGCTTTTATAGAGCACAGTCAAACATCTTTCAGGTAGGGCCATTTCTTTATGCCCTCTTCTCTAAATATTGTCCTGCCCTGAAATTAAACCTTGTATGAAAGTCTCTGGCAGTTCTATAAAATAGTTGCTATCCAGTCCACTTCTAAATCACTAAACCTAAATGTTTTTACTGGCTTCTCTAACCTCTTTTTCTGGCAAAATCCATTACATTACCTCTTAGTACAGAAAAAAGATTTTTCTTTTGTTGTTTGGTCTTTTCTTTTTATTTTGACTCCTGATGGGGGCAAAACGTTTCCCGCTATTAGACTTGTTTGATTGGTCAGTCTTTCTGACATTTGAATTTGTTTCAGTATTTTGAATCTCTCCAAAAACTGGGTCTCTAACAAAAACAACCAGGTCAGCAAAGGTTGGACTTTTTGGGTATACTCCAGAATTTCACAGGCACAGATTTTTCCCTAATCTTGCAAGAAAGCCTAGAGACAATTATTTTTAGGTTGAAAAATAAATTGTTTAGTACCATATTAGGCTTGTTTGTTTGTTACTGTGTGTTTCATGATGACACTAGTCACAAGGCATGCGAGAACCAATGAGATTTAGTGTTAACAACATGGAGCCAGTGTGCTGCTATGTTTGGTGTAGTTTATCATACAGATATAATTCAAACACACTGAATCAATCTAAACTAAATCACTAAATAGTAGTAATCTGTTACATGTAGTGGTAAAAATCAAACAACCAGCAATATTCTACAAGGAAACAGACTTTAAAAATACTCAGGAGAAAACTAAAACAACCACTATACACAAACGAGAACGGACAGAGACTGAGAACTCAGGGTTTAAATGCACAGGAAAAACTAAGGTAACCAATTAGATAATTAACAAGACACAGGTGAATAGAATGACTAATCAAAAACAAAGCAGCAAAACAATTGAGGAGGGAGGGGACAGGGGCTCTGCAGGGGAACATGGAAAAAGTATAAACAAAGAGTTTAGGGTAAATACAACAATCCAGTGGGAAGTGGAGAGAGGAAGGAGCCAGACAGTGATCCAGACCACAGTCAGCACACTGTTCCAAGCCTGGGTGAGGAGACCAAGGGTACAATCTCCTGAGATGAAGCTGATCACAGTGAAGATCCAGACAGAGCCAAGAAGACAGTGCAAGGGTGACACTGCAGGTCTGGAGGGACAGAGGTGAAGGCGGGGATCTGGAAGACATGAGGCACATCCAACACATTGGTGGTGACCTACTGGGAATGAGCTGGGAGGCTAATAGGGACCAGCAGAGATAGGGCTAAGGATTTATCTTTTGGTTTGGAAGACGAGGTGGGAGGAGAGGTTGGTAGGGATTACCAGCTACATGGAGCAGGCAGCAAACAATCAGAAACGATAGTACAGTCCAAGATCGAGGTAGATAGCAAACAATCAATAATGGTTAAACAATCCAAGTCAAAAAGGCAGGCAGCAGATAATTGATAAACAGAAACAATCCGGGTCATACACAATAAGCAATATAGTAAACAGGGTGCACTAAATGATGCACAGGCAAATCAAGACTTTGTACTGAGCGATTGTATAAGTCCGGTTATATACAGAGTTTGAGATCATGAACAGGTGGCAACCAGAAAGTAATTAGACCAGGTAAGTGCATTATGGGAGTTGGAGTTCGACTGGGATCTGGTCAATACTGAGGTGTGGTGGAGAGGAGGGTGGAGCCTCCACCGTAACAATATTAAAGGTTGATTCAGTTGCCGAATTAAAGTTTAGCGATGGAAATCCCAATTGGTAGCCAGTCAGTGAAATCTGTCTTCACAGGAACCTTCAGACTTTAATGTTGCTGAACATTTTCAATGAGCTGCTTTTCTTATTAATGTAGGAGCGCAATAGATGTGTGACTTCGTAGGGTAGGCTTCTTCATAGTTTATTTGTTTCAAAAAGGAAAACTGAAAAAGAAAAAAAATAGAAAAAAATGGAGACATAACTAGTGATGTTATGCCTGATTCCTGTCACACTAGACTTTCATCATGCTTAAATTCTACGGAAACCTCTATGAATAGACACTGCAACTGGATATCACACAGTAAAGCCTTTTCTATTTACACACGGATTCTGATGTACTTGCACTATTATTGTTTTTGTTATTTTGTACAAAATGAGATTATCGATACTGCTATTATCCATCAAAAAAAGGTCATGTTGTGACGAATTGATCTTGTACTGGTGACAGTAGGTTTTTGTAGGTCAGAGTGATACTGATAGTTACTGAAGTGATGTCACTGGTGATGTTTGAAGAAGAGTGCAGTGCTTTAAAAAGGGGTTCCCTTTGCAGGACCCTTTGACTGTATGAGGTGTCATACAGTCATATCACCCTCTCGAACTCAAGATTTGATACATTGAGGGCTATGAAACATCATGAAACACTGAACATAAATACTTAAAAGAACTCAAATTAATTTCCCTTTAAACACATTGATATTTCTAGATTATAATGTTCTGTTTTTAAAAATAATAAAATACCAAAATGAATAATGAAATAATCCAGTTTGGTAGGAAATTATTTCCACACAAAATTAAAAATGTCTATATCAGTCTACTATATCAGTCTACCCAGTCTATATCTCCCATCTCACTCTCAACGTGACCACTGTCCTTAGTGCTCAGCCAGTCAGCGCCCTGTGGCCCTGATCTAAACCAACAAGAAGGAAGCAATAGAAAATGTCACATACTCCATTATCACAAAATTAAGATGGTGAAACAATACAGAAGCAAATTACAAAAATGTGTAAAGCAAGTGAATTGTATATAGAGCACGTTTTTGTTGTGAAATATTCAGTCAACATTTAAGATAAACTACAGCAGCCATTACTGTCAACAGGCTGAATGTTTGGCAAAAGTTAGTTATACTTTAAAAAAATGATCTGAAACTGAAACAGACAGATGTGTGACAGTGCAACTTCAGGTGTGGTGTGTCTTCAGTCAGAGTGTGTGCTTTCTATTCTGGACTGTAGATAAACATAGACTACAGTCATTGAAACAGCTCTGAATTACAGATAAATACACTAAATGGATATGTAAAATATGATTATATTTTATATTTTACTCCCTCGTTCCATTCTTTGTTAGATTAAGGACAGATAGTGTGTGATCAGCTCTGAGACACCTCATTCTGTACTGACTGTTGGGCATTTCATTAATTACCACAAATTTACCTGCAAATATCTTAAGTCAGTTATGATCAGACAAAATTATCATGATGTCATAGCTTTGTATTATTGTATATGACATATATAAAACTACATGTATTTTCTGCCTAATAAAAAATCATATGAATGAAGCTTAAAAAGGAGGTTTACTGGCCATTTCTGAAAATACTTGTTGCCACAAAAATTTGGTCGAGGCTGAAATTGCCCTTGATGCAACAGAGCTGTGACACCTGCTGTAGAGTTAAAATGGTGTAAAATGCATTATTGTTATAAATATTGTTATAAAAATGTAACTTATCACATGACTCTCTTTGATCTATTAAATCCAATAATAACATGTCAATATTAATTATAATTTAAAAATTAAACAGCTAACCAAACATGTAACAAATCAGGTCAGGTAATTAATTTACTTAGCATAAAGGAAACAAGTATAGGATCCATGCTTTTTCTGGCTGGCTGTGGTATTCACGTGAGAACTCAGACCTCTGCCAGGACCTTTTGTTCTGCTGAATATGTTGTTTGAGGTAAGCACCTGAGTGGACCCAGGTGCAGAGGATACACAGTTTGGCCAGCACAGCACTTTTAGTCTTTTGAAATATAAGCTGGTGAAAAAGTTGTGGAATCAAATCAGTAAAAGTGATTTATTAATGACTACCATCAGCCCTTACATGCCAAAGAAGTATAATCTTGCTCTGCATTAATAGCTGTGTTTGGTTTAAGTAGCTTTTTCCCTTCAAAGGCCAGACATGGCATGAATCTGTTTTTCACTTCTCTTATTTAGTATGACTGTCATGAGATATCATTGAGGATTGGGCAGCATTTTCTCCTGAGGCATATTAAAGCTTTAAGTTACTGTCTGTGACTGAAGTATTCATGAATACATTTCAGTACCTTAATCATCATCTGTCAGCTGTACCCTTAGGCTGCTATAGATATGGCCTAGTCCCATTGTTGAATGGGAAAGCGTGCAAAAAAGAAACAGGCTATGTATTCTAGTGAACTAGAGTGCCTTGAAACCTAAAGCAGTAACTTTCAAAATAATGTGATGAACATTCAAAAATCTAAAAAGAAAACAACAACGATCTTGCACCTCAGGTGAGGCAGAAGAGAACTCAACAGAACTGTTTTCTGCAAAGGCTGTAACTGAGAGACGATCAAGATTCTTAAGGATCTGCCTGTGGTCTGACTCTTCCATCCTTCCTCTTTTTTCAGAGGTCTTTGGTCTCCGTAGTGTGGCCTGATTACTGGGTACTGAAGTCATAATTTGTGAGGAATCCGTGCTGTTGACTTCATTTTTGTGGCATCTGATTGTGCTGGTTTGTGAGTTTGAGAAAGAGGAGGAGGACAAATTTCTTTCCTTGTGCAAGGTTTGATAAGATGTTTCAGGGTTACAAGTTAGTGTGCTGTTCAATTCTATGTTCCTGGGTTTTCTAAAGGATCTTGCTTGGAGTGAGTGGTAGGTTCCCATCAATTTCTGTATAAGTTTGATTTTGAGCCATGTGAGCAAGGGTTGGAGTCAGGCTAAACTGACCCTGTGGAAGTGGATTTTCCACTAAGGGTGTTGTAGATGATGATGTTTCGGCTTCATATTCATCTACACATGTTTTTTTTTTACATGTCCTAAGCACTGGTGCCAACTGGATGTCAGTCTTGAATGTGTTTCTGAGGGCGTTGTGGGTGACGGGTGTAGGTTGATTCAGCTTGTCTACAATTATAAGCATGGTTGTCCCGTTTGTGAGGATGACTAAATGTTTTGGCCAAAACAACTAGAAGTAAGAAGATGCAGGATTGTCATAAGACAGGTTCTTCTGGTGGTCACGAAAGTTGATGAAAGTTATTTCCAAGGTGATTTTTGTGGTTAGCATAGGTGTTAAAGAGTAAAAAAAGATAGCGCCGATGAGGTCGGCTGCCGTCACGACTGCTCTTACCACTTTTTCATTGTTTTTGTCTTTTAAATTAAGTTTAGATACAGACATACCGGCAAACTCCTCAACAAGGAGCACATTCGTTACAACAGAGATACTTATTTCTATTGGTGTACAATGTACTCACAATTCAACGTTTTTGGCCCCCGGATCCCAGCTGGCCGAGTGAGATCCTGAGGGAGAACAAAGGACGTGACCTAAACCGGCGCCCCCGAGTGAAACGAGCCGGCATCAGGAACAGGCTGAGAGCCCGTGCACACCGCAAACCTCTGCCTAGCATCCTGCTTGTCAACATCCAGTCACTGCAGAACAAGCTCGATAACCTCAGGGCCTGGGTAAAGTTCCAAAGAGACATTCGGGACTGCAATCTCCTCTGCTTCACCAAGACATGGCTAAACCCAGTGGTGCTGGACCACGCCATCCAGCCGGCCGAGTCCTTCTCAGTTCACCGCATGGACAGAACACTGGACTCTGGGAAATCAAGAGGAGGCGGTGTGTGTTTAATGGTGAACAGCAGATGGTGCGACAGCACGAGCATTGTTCCTCTCACACGCTCATGCACATCCATGCACGTCATAGTCAGCGCCGTTTATATTCCGCCTCAGGCAGACACGGACAGTGGCGGTTCTACATTGACTCCCTCCCGGTGCCCCCCGACAACTGCGCGAAATATAAACAATGGCTCAAGCAGGAAGTTCCGGCTCGGAGGGAGGTCTCACGCTGGACGGACCAATCGGTGGCCGCTCTGCAGGACGCTCTGGAGGGCACAGACTGGGACATGTTCCGGCGCAGCTCTGATGACGTCAACATGTTTACGGAAGCGGTTGTGGGATTCATCGGGAAACTAGCGGATCCGTAGAGGACAATGCGCTCATCATCTCGGAGCACAGCGTGAGAAAGGCCTTCAGGAGAGTGAATACCAGGAAAGCAGCAGGACCAGATGGCATCACGGGTCGGGTCCTTAAGGCCTGTGCCGACCAGCTTGCTCCTGTGTTCACTGAGATCTTCAACCTCTCCCTGGAACAGTCCACAATCCCGACGTGCTTCAAATAGTCCACCATTGTTCCTGTCCCCAAGAAACCCCAGCCCGCCTGCCTGACCGACTACTGCCCAGTAGCCCTGACCTCAGTAGTGATGAAGTGCTTCGAAAGACTCATTAGAGACTTCATCACTTCTTCCCTACCTGACACCTTGGACCTGCTACAGTTTGTGTACCGTCCCAACTGGTCTACTGAAGACGCCATCGCACACCTCCATCATACAGCCCTGAGCCATCTGGACAGCAGGAAGGGGAATTATGTTAAAATGCTGTTTGTTGACTACAGTTC
>JAZGTJ010003883.1:0-33150 GCA_036877575.1 Botia almorhae
CAGTATGAATGGGTGTGGGTGCTTTTAGATGCAGTTGGATAACAGACTTAGTTTTGAATAGGTCAGCCTGGAAACTGCGTAAACACTGTTCAAACCTCAAGATGGCTTATTATGAAGCTATAATTATTATAGTCTGGCCTCCATTCTGGGCGCGCAATAACACAGCAGCACAGAATCAAACAGTACAGGGCAGAATCGATGGCTTGATGTCTGTGGATGTGACACGTGTATTTGCTACAGTAAAACAAATATAAAAAAGAATACAAAGCGTTTTAGAAACATTTAAATAGCATCTCCATCTTTTGGCAGAACCGACAGGTGAATAACAATCGGTGAGGGAGTTACGATTAAAATAGAAGACGTACCCTGATGAAGATGAGTGCACTGGAGTCGCCCACTTTGTACTTCCCCTCGGAGACTTTGGTCATGGGGAACTGTGATGGGCAGGAGCACTGGCCCAGAATCTCTCGCACCTACAACACACAACATGGATATCTATTAAACACATATCATACCATATATGGACAATTATAAACACTGAAACAAACATTTCATCATAAAGAACCTTACTGCAAACAGTAGACTTGTGTGTGTTCTGCCATATAGTACCACAGTATTATCTTCTGTATCATTAAGAACCATCACTGTACTATGGTACCAACAAAGTTTTTTAAGGAACCAATGGCCAAAACAGATATGCATGTCTTAATTCAGATAAAAAATATAATTTATTTTTATTTAAAGCTGCAATTCGTAAATTTTGCCTCTCTGTTTGAAACATACAATTGCAGGTTACTTTACATACTTATCTTTACATACACTGAAGTCAAATGACGCCAAAACTGACATTTCCCTGAAAACTGGACCCAACAACTTTATTATTATAAGCTTATCATTGCAAATGGGGGTATGGTAAAGACAACATCTGAACACTGATCTGTCATGAACTCAATAACTGTTGTTTGTGTATTTTCAACCAGAAAAAGTTACGAATTGCAGCTTTAAACCCCAATTGTTGCATTTCCATATGGCCTGAGGTACATTCACAGATAATAGCTATTCATATCATTCATACAGAGCCATGGTTTAGCAAACAGTTGTTTACTGGCTTGTTGAGACTACAAATGACTTTTAGTCACACTCAACATGTTCCACTGAGTGCTCATCAGCACCTGAACAGAAGCAGCTTCCTGCGAGAAACACTGAGTCACATCCCTCACCTCCCTTAACTCAGCGTGTGAGACGGCAAAGGAAGCCGCGAGCGTGTATGTGCGTGTGAACTGACAAAGTGAAGTTATATGGGAACGAACAGAGGTTGGCCTGTCTGTTATTGACTCCTGAGGTCCTGAGGTGACTGACTCACTCAAAGAGCCCAACCTTTCTAATTCCTGTCACACCTTAATTTAATCACTTCCTAGGGGAAACACAGCCTCTCTTTTCAAAACAAATACAGAAACCAAGAGCCATTCCTTAAATTGCGTCATAACCTGATGAGATTTGGGTCTTACCCAATAATTAACTCAAAGGCATATACACATATACAAACCGCATGAGACGTAATTACCCAGCTAACAAATTCAGTTGTAAGAACGCTTCCCTAACACTAACCATTAAGTAACAAAACTATAAAATTGTTATTTTAAATGTTCTAGAAACATTCAAAACGTCCATTTTTTTGGCATTGTATTAACGTTATTGCTTGGGTTAAAGAATTCAAACTTTTTTCATTCTAACAATTTAGGAATAAGATGTTTGATATTTGATATAAAGTGTTATAAAATGTGCTATTAACATTACTGCAGAAATGTTCTGGTAACTTTAAGAGAACGTTTAGAGAGAACATTAGTCAGTGTTTTGAGATGGTTCCCTGTTAGCCGGGTATGAATGCAAAACAGAATGATGTAACAGTTCGGCAGTGTGCATGTGTTTGACCAGCAGAAGCTGAGTGGTCAGACTGGGTGTGGTCAGCATGAACTTGCCCGGTCTCTTATTCTCTCTGATGTTGTTGCTTTCTTTGAAAAGACTCTTTACAGAGAGTGTGGCTCCATGGCAACAACTGGGGCAGACCTCCAGAACATCAATCAAGATCAGAAGAGAAACTGGGTTTAAACTCACAGTCACATGACAAACCAAAACTCTCTCTCTCTCTCTCTCCAACACATGCGCACACATTTTTTCTCTCTGACACACGTTTTGTTCCTCACACATATCTCCACCCTTACAAAAGAAACTGAGGGTTGATATGATGCCGACACAGTCAGAAAAGTGTCATTTTTATTAAAATACCATTAAAAATGTCTGTGCCACATTTTATATCAAAACAGCAAGTCATATTTGCAAAAATAAACTAACCTAGTTTTAGTGCCATTGTGTCATTATTTCCATGACAGTCACTTCATGAGATTTGGCCAGGAGGTTCATTAACATTTAAATAACGCTCTGCAATGCTGCAGCTTCTGTTTTTTGGGAAAGTGTGACTGTACACTTGTCTTTGAAGTGTCTTTGTTCTGTGTTATGTAAACACGTGGGAAACTGAGTTTCCACAGCTGAGTGCTGCTAGCATGATGGAGGTCATCTACTGCCACACAGCTGATTGACTGTTGAAACTGTCATTTAAGACTATGAATAACCATGAACAAGTTTAATTTTCCACATTATTGGCCTGTTCAGAATATCAGAGGGTTAAATTTGGAATCTTTTATAGTTTGACCAACTTCATGTCTATTTAAGCAGCATGTGTCTGACAGTAACCACAGAACCAGGATGATCCATAATACAGTTCTCTCTCTCCCTCTCCTCATACTCTCTGACGCTCTCCCTAAAGTAATCAGACCCCCTTACCCTCTCTCTCCCTAAATAATCAGTCTATTTCTCTCTCTCTCTCTCTCTCTCTCTCTCCCTCTCCTCATACTCTCTGACACGCTCCCTAAAGTAATCAGGCTTTCTCTCTCTCTCTTTTCCTCCCTTTCTCTCTCTCTCTCTCTCTCTCTCTCTCTCTCTTTCTCCCTAAACAATTATTTTTTCTCCCTCTCTTTCTCTCTCTTCTCATTCTCTCTGCTGTTTTCCCCAAAGTAATCAGTTTCCCTCTCTCTCTTTTTCTCTCTCTCTCTGTCTTTAGACATAAAGGACCAAGTCCAAGGACATGAAAAAGGATGAAAAATAGTTAAGTAAATCTCAATCACGCTCGTTATTTTTGGTGCATGAAGTCTTAACGAACAGCAAAAATGGGCTTCAGGAACAAAAGTACAGAATGTCCCCCTATAGTCTTATTACGTTGGCAGGTGAAGTGAGTTTACACAGGGCTCTGTCGTGCATTGTAGCAGAACCAGAACAGGCAGACACGCTCCCTAACGTTCTCACAACATTCTTTGTTGATTTTAGATGAGTCACCTCTCTTTCCAAATGCTAAGAAGACGTTATTTAAATGTATGCCACACCAGCACAATGCCTCCGGCTGTCATATATGTAAACAGAGCAAACACAATGAGATTGGCCTGTGATAAACTAAGACCAGAAAATGCTGTTTCTGCTCTTCGCAGATCAGAGAAGTGAACAATTATGAAACACCGTTACCACACAAATTACAATTTACACAAAGACACAATTAAATATCTTTTTCAACATTAACATCATTTGAAATGCTTTAAATCAATATGCTGATAAAATAATGATAATTAACTACTTGTTTCATACTTTTAGATCCTACCAAAACTCTGGAAACTTTTAAGATCAATTAAGATCAAATTCAGATAATAATTATGATAACTATTTGCTCTGATGTCACCAATAAAATGTAATGTAATAAACAGTTCCGAAAGAAATCGAATAAAACTAAAATTAAAGGTGGTGTTTTAAAAAAACACACATGGAATCCTGTGTGTGCTTGTTGACCTTGTCTTTGTTTGTTTTGGGTACCACATAGCTAACGCTACCATCAGACATCCAGCTGTTATCTGTGCTGCTTTGCCTAAGAGCACGTCTGCAGGGAACTCTCTGATTATCACTCCACTTCCTCTAAAATCTAACAACAGCAGCACTGTGGGGCCGCGAGCGCCAGCATCAAAGATACGCGGGGTGCGGTCAGTCTGGAGATGGGTGAGGAAATGGAGCATCTGGGAGATAGTGAGCTGTATCAGAGTGTCTGATAACTGCAGGCTACCTGTCACACACACACACACACACACACACACACACACACAAAAGTACATACACATGTCTGGCTTTGTGCTGACCTACAGAGGACCAGCCCAGGGAAAGAGAGAAGGACCCTCCGGGTAAGATAGAAGGTCGTGAGGGAGGATTGTTGCTGAATCGTTTCTCAGTAATAGCGTGCCGAAGCGTCTCGGGAGAGTTGTGTAAATAGACGCCCTCAAACGAAATAGCAGCGAGAAACAGTGCTAGACTTGCATGTGGATGTACAATAGCAGAGAAATAATGTTCAAAATACCAGTTATTCTTACAGTAGTAACTGTAAAACTATAACACATTCCAGTCTTGAATTCTAATTACAGCGTTAAATGAATAAAATCAGTATTTGTTATTATTTATTATATTGCGGTATGGGTTTAATAAAAGCGATAAGATACAAAAGTACCCTTCAGACTAACACTACTGTAAAATTACAGTATGTCAAAGCCTTTTCCCAGATAACAATTTTAGGTTGTAAGAATGTTTTCCTAACATTTCCATTAAGCAACAAAAATGTTAAAAATGTTATTTTGAGTGTACTTGGAATGTTTAAGTCCAGCTTTTCAGATGTTGTCTTAACATTATTGCTTGGTTATAAGAACGTTATTCAAACATTACTTCAACAAAAGAATGAATAATGCTTTCAAAAGCTTTAGAAACGTTGTCACTATATGTCATTTTTTATTGTTTTATGACAATAGTGGCTGATAAACAGTTTTACGGTGATTTAAATGATAACTGTAGCAACCATGTTTTGTTTGGATAAAACTCTTGGCAACCACCAACTCTCTGTGTTCTGATCACACACAATACGCATAATACAATGTTTAAACAGTACTGTGTAAATATTGTATTATCTGATACAGTTACAAAGTGTTTAAGCAAAGCTTAAAAAAAATTCACCTCACAGAACATTTATTGTTCCAGCTGAGCAGGAATGAGGAATCTGTTTGCTGATCAGTTTGTATCTGATTTCACCGAGAGATCACAAGACAACTGGGCAGATTCCAATCCAAACACTATCATGGCCCGAAACTGAGACACATTTGAGCTCTCTCTGAGCTTCAGGGGGTGTCTGGAACAACAGAAACATTTTTGCACCTCTACAGGGGGGTGAAGTGAGTGTTACTGGTTGACACCAACCCAAAATCAACATCACGCACGCAACAAACCACTACATATACATCTTTTAAAGAGCTTTGTTTCTAAATAAGCCAAATAACCAGTAGAAAAGACATTTTTAACACAAGGACATTCATAACCGTATCAGCGTGATCTGTGATCAGGTGATTGTTTTAGAAGGGCGGTTGGTGTGCGTTAAAAGCGTTAGGTTACAGATGGAGAGCAAATATGTAGGGAACACACACATACACTAAATATACACGTCAAGACAAAATACTCTCTGTGAAGCCCAACGAAGCCAACAAAACAAAATCAATTCTGTCAAATAAGTCATTTTGTAAACTCTGACTGTTGCAGTTGAGAATGATTCACCTCAGTGAAACAAGAAGGGCTTGTTGTGACTTGTGCTCAAGGGCAGAGCAAAATATGTGTAATGTCAAAGCTGCAACTCAGTTAACAAGCACAGTTCTCATTGTAAAACGTTCTTTAAGAGTTATCAAACGTTCTTGCAGTAATGTTAGTAGAACTTTTAAAACTTTTTTTTACATCAAAAACGTTACTTTTAATTTGTTAGTGGAACCCTTTAAAAACATTACAGAAGTCCTACAAAGTTCCTAGAACATTCAAAAAACATTTTTAATGGTTTTGTTACTCAATGGTAACGTTAGAGAAGCGTTCTTACAACCTAAAATTGTTATCTGGGAATTGTTATCTCCTCACACCACAAGACTATCACACGCTGTGCTTTAGTTTGTGGCCTTATTATGATGACACCTAAGCAATGCAAAGCCAGTGAAAGATACACTGAGTTATAGACTTACGTAAACACCAGAAGCATCAGGTGACCCTGTGCTAGTAACACTGTATAAAATTCACATGACTTTAATTGCACTGTTTATCCTTTATCTCAGACTCTACAAAATAAAAGTTCAGATGCCTCTGATATTCCCAAATATCATGTTTTCCCAAACACCAATAATCCGATATGTTTTCCCAAATCCAATGCACAGATTATGCAATTAATTTGTCATATCACAGTCGAATGTATTCAAGGAAACCGCACATTTGTGTTTACAATTTTTTTACAATGGCAAACCCCAATAAAACAATAAACATACTTCTGTGAATCAAACATTGTGAGGGTGTGGTCAAATTTAATCATGTAACCAAAACACGTAACGGTGCACGTGTGACTAAAAATGTAAAGCAGGTCCAATTATTTGTAACTCGCAAACGTATGTACACTCACGCTTGACCGCTCAAGATATATTAATCAGACCATTCTGATCAATATACATTCATTTTACATGGACACTAGAGCTGTGCTGTTTGTACACTAGAAGGAGCACACATTGTTTATTTATTTTTTGCATATGATGTTATTTTACTCTTTAATTAAAAAAATCTATCCTAACCTAAGCTTGATTATCCCTCCGGTATGTGAGATATGCTACCCGCATTCCATTTCATAGCTCTGCTATTTGCTTTACTTGTTATAGCTCTGTTGACTCGTACTGTATGATAACAATCGTTTCATTTTTGTTTATTTGTATTATTTGTACGACATTTTTGCACAAATATTTGAGATACATTACAAGAAACAACTTAACTGAGTCTGCTGAGCATGAAGGAGGAATCTTGGGGCCATAAAATTCCTCTCTCCACAAAAAACTGACAGAGACAAATTACACCGTTATAAATCACCACAATTCATATAAATATTTAAAATACCGATTACAGTATGCTGCACCATTAAACACTGTTATTCCTCTATTGTAAGAATGATTAAAGAACACATTACTAGAGTCTATCCTTTAGATTCACTCAGTGAACTGTTTTCTGTCATTCTATCATTTGCCCCAAAACATACATATTTAATTTCTCTATTGGCATATGACTATCATATTTAATTGAATATATGCTGCTCCAGATTTTAATTCCTCCTTACTGGCTTTCAGTTGCTGTCACAACAATAAAGTCTTTTAGTTTTGACAGAGCGGCTAAAAGCTTCATCAATTACTATTATCATAAGCAATGTTTTCCATTTCAAATGCCCAAGAGAGAGAGGGGGGGCTCCATTTTACTACATAAATAAGCTATTAACTCGCCTTGACCTGTATTAGGATACCAGACAAACTATGTGAAGAGCACTATTACATGGAAATGTACAAAAAACACAGTGCATGTCCAAAAAATGTCACATTTCAGGTTATTTAGACACATGCTGTGATTCTATCAGTCTTCAATCCTAGCCAACAATTTTCGGTAGTAAAAATGCCTTCCAAACGCTTGTAGTACTTGGTATTCAAAAAGATAAAACATTCAGTTAGATGTTTAACATTATTGCTTGGTTATAAAACTGTTATTAAAACATATTTTAATTATGTACTGTTTTTAAAACATCCCTTTGACAATTTATACCACTGATAATATTAAAAAACGTTCTACTAATGTTACTGCAAGAACATTTTTAATAACTGAGAGAACTTTATGAGGACATTAGCCAATGTCCCGGGAAATGTACCCTGTTAGCTGGGATGTTGTTAATGTTATCCGTTAGCTTACACACTGAGCAGACATGCCATGCAAGCATCAGTACACACACGTACAGTATCACACTAAAGTTACACACATACAAGCGCACAAACGTATGCTAAGCACAAACAGGTGTTTATATGGCCCGCTCCACTAGTTCTGTTACTAGCTACATACTGCAGCACTCCAGAGAGAAATACATGTGTCCTGTGGCAGCTAAAATTAAAGGCATAAATCTGTATGACCATAAATAGAGAGAAGACTGAGAAAAGCTGAGCTCATATGGGAGGGTGAGAGAGAGGGAGAAAGAGAGAGAAAGAGACATTCTCTTGCAGCAGCCGCAGCTTGTGTGAGCCTGACCAAGCACAACTGCCATGACCTACTTTCCCTGTCTGTCTCTCTCTTGTGTAAAATCCATTATAGGCGGGTCTGTACAGGGCTGTACAGTACAGGCACCTCTGGCACTGGTCTCCTGCTCTGAAAACATGTACTGAAGCATAATGTTCACTGAGCATCTCATTACCCCAGCTGCCCTTTATTCTCCACTCATCTTCTTCTTGTTATTCTGTCCTCTTTTCACCTCTATGTTCTGTCGGTTTTTATTCCTTTCTTTCTTTACCTTTCACCCACTTATCTCTCACGATTCACATTTTCCTTCATGCTCTGATCTCTTTCTGTTTTCCCTCGGCTCCACCTCTCGATCTGATATCTCACTCCCGCTATCGTTGTCCTTCGATTGACCTCTGCCTCACAGCAATGTGCTCCTTCCTCCCTCACCGTCGTTTTCATGTGTATTTCAGACTTTTGGAGTTAGCGGTTCACAAATCTCAACCTTCAAAAATCTCCGGGTGGTTGCTAACGTGTTCTTAAAACCCACAGAAAGAAGAAAAACAAAAGAAACCTCTTTAATATCTGAGTTATTTCTGTTCTGAGAGTAATATATAAGCATTGTTGTCATGCCAATAAAGCACACACATCATTGTGTGTACACATCCATGCAGAGAGCAGTAAGGAGACTCCCATTTGTGTGCATGTGTGTGAGAAACAAAAGGAGAGAATTGAGGTTGTTCGTTATTGACAAAACCATGAAGCAGAGCCTCATGGCAAGGCCTCAGGGTGTGGAGAGAGAGAGAGAGAGAGAGAGANNNNGGAGGGAGAAACATTCAGACAGATAAAGAGATAGAGAGAGAGAGAGTTTGCTGGATGGAAATGATGTCTTAGTGATGGTCAGCTGTTTTTCTGATCATGTGCTTCAAAGTCATTTCAACTTATTGTCTGTTTATAAAAGCTACGTAAATGACATGAGTGATATCTCAATTTGTCCAGGAGAGATTTCGAGGAGAGATTACGTTTTTCAAAATGATCGGATAACAGTCTATTGACTGATGCAGTAGTAGGAAAATCTCATAGACTTAAACTGAAGAAAGCATTTCTGTTTAACATTTTCTGAGTGGCCAGGAGAATGTGCAGTACATCTTATATGACTTATGACTGATGTGACTGCGAACTCAGAGACGTGCAAACATGTACCATCAACTGAAGTTAAACAAACAAATAAAACAGTCCAAAACTGACACTCTCTCAACTTTCTGGTGCGTTACAGAGGGTTGGAGTGAGTGACTATATGGAAAAGCTACAGAGCTGCTCTTAAATCTTTGTGACTAGATATTCTTATTGAGAGTAAGAACAGGCCAGACTAAAGATCTGTTAACACAGGGGAAGCAGCGTCTTTGTCTCCCCCCACACTGCCTAACAGTGGAAAATCCCAGCCAAAGCCATCTGTGATTAGTAAAGCATTAAATTGAGAGATGTAGTTCAGTTACTAAGAAAATACAGAGAGGAACTACAGCTGTAATTTCAAACAGACTCATATCTCAGACACTTCTGCTTTTCCTCTTACAGCGTAAATGAAATTTCACGTTCATAAACCTTCTGTACGGTGTATATGAATCCACGTGTTCATGGGTGTGTGCATGCATGTGTGAACATCAATGGAAGGTGAGGATCAGGGAAAACACTCCTTTTAAGAATGAACACAATTCCCAACAACCATCTTCTGTACTGTTTCCATGGAAATCTAACGATATTTACATTTTTAAATATAAGATCCGTAAAAAAGTGAACAAATCCTCATGGTTCTTTTACGTCACAATCATGTATCTTTCATGTGGACAGTGACCTTGATATTTGCATGTTTCTGTATTAAAATCTGATATTCATCATGACCAAGCTAAAAACCCACAAGCTAAATCCGAGAGATCTGCCTGGATTACACGATGTGCTCACATGGTTGACATCGTGACTATTAAAAACCCAAATAAATGAGCATCTTGCATCCAAAATGGTGTTGTTTTTTATTTGCGGTAGTAGAATGTCCAAGTGGCAATTTAGCAACTGTAAGAACATAATCGCTGACAGAATTATGATCAACTGAATTAAGGAACCATGTAAGGTTGCACTGCCAGTTTTCCAATGCTGACACGAGACTAAATTATTACCAAAATGTTTACAATATGTTCAGAAAGGAAATCCAGTCTAGTACAAGTCTAGTACTTCCACATTCTCAGATAGCTTAAAAATACAGGCTGCTGAGAGGATCTTATTGCTGTTTTCGTTCCAATGATCTTTAACATCCACAGAAACGTTTGATTGTACAAATGGTTCTTTGTAACAGAGAAAAGTTCTACAGACTATTAAAAGGTAACAAAAATGAATTTATGTTATGAAAAGAAATGTTTTTTTAAGAACCTCGACCGAAAGGTTCTTTGTGAACCATAAATGGTTCTTCTATGGCATCACTGCAAAAAAAGAGTGAAGAGGAAGTCTGAGCGCTTTTGTGTGGAGGTGTTTGAAGTGTACTTGTCATGCAGGTGGTTGCAGCATGGATTTCTAATATATGGCAACAAGCTTGCAATGAGTCACACACTGCTCTGCATGAACTTGCCTTTCAGAAACCTTGTAATTAAATATGACGAGTCATCTCACTATATAAAAGAAGACAAGACTGGACAGATGAATTTTGCTGAGTGCTACATCATATACTAATGCAAGTTTTGGACCTGCTGCTCATTACTGAATCTATCTTATGTTGCCAGCTAACAGTTTTAGGTTAGAAGTTTCTATTAGTAAAAAAACATTAAAAATGTTATTTTAAAAGTTCTAGGCACATTCAAAATGACCGTTTTTTAACATTGTATTAATGTTACTGTTTGGTTATGATAAATTTATACAAACATTCTGTTAATTCTGTAACATTTTTAAAACATTCCATTACTACTTAACAATAATGTTTATATATTTATATACGTTTATATTTTAATCATGTTGACAGAACTTTGAGAGAATGTTAGCAATGTTCTGAGAACGTTCCCTGTTAGCTGGGTCAGCAGGACAAAACCAGTTGCTCTGCTTAGTCACATGGCTTATGAGATATGATGACTAGCAGCTGTGCAAGAGACAAGGGCATCTGTAAAAAGGGACAAATCCAGCCTCTCCCAAGTGCCTGACACCACAAAAATCTTTTACTGTACACTTTAATATTACCTTTAGCAAATAATGCTAACACACTGTATTATACTTTCCACAAAGCAGGAATTCCTGATGTAGCAGCACCTGACAGGCTGTTTTTCTTCCCCTGACTGAACTTGTGCTGATTCTGGCAGTTTTTGCCCAGGATAAAAGCTTACACACCTGAAAGCAACTGGCTCCTCATTCTGTGGTAGACCAAAAGTAGATCAACACTTCAATTTTGTTTTGCTCGTTGAAAGTCTCTTCAAAATCCTGACAGCAATCACTAAGTAGAGTTGTATAAATATATTATAAATATATTTATATCTCTTCTGTGAAATCACAGGACCATAAAATGTTCATCCAATCATTGCATTCGGTCTGAATGCAATGATAGGATGCCCTACTTGCCGGTCAAAAGATGTATTTGCATACCTCTGCGCACTATAGGGCGGAGGCGTGGCTTTGGAGATCGCTTTGAAGGCGGGATCTTATGCTTTCAAAGCTAGGTTGCTAATGCTAGCCACTCTGAAATAGCCTACCCTACTTTTAATATAGAAACATATAGTTAAGTCAATTGCTTGCACTTTGATCTTTGCCATGATATATCTGTTGACAGTTGGATGGTTAACGTGATGAAGATATGAACTACAGTTCATCAGGGCCACTTGATGGAGTGAACAGAGGGACTTTCAGAGGGAAATTCTGGCCAGACGTTTACCACAACAGGGCACACAGTAACTGGGACGCAGTCAAATTATCAGTCAAATTATGTCCCTGTGCACCAGTGCTTGTGGGAGATTCAGAACTTTCCCCTGTTGTTGCCCCAAAGCATTTCATATCAAGATATCGATTCAATTCAATGAGAGAAGATTGCCAGAACGGGCAGAGGCTTGATGCAAACTAAGGAAGCGTCATTTTTCTCAGGACAATATTTTCTTCTCTGGCTGTGACACAACAGTTAAATAACGAGCCCAAGATAATAAATCACATCACTGTAAAATTCAAACTCAAAACTGTAACAATCACTAACAATAATGCCCCTGTGGTAGTCTTATAAGAAAAGGTAAACAGTGTAACTGCACATCTGAGGTTAGTATCTGCATGTACCAATGGTGAGGCCTCACTCGCACACGCCAGGTCCCAACAGATCAGATCCTAAAGGAATGACCTTTTGACCTTTTGTCCTTAAAACAACACGTAAGGAAGGTTATGGCATGGACCATTAGCATTCTACATAACCTGAGTGTAGGAAAATGTGTAAGATTCCACAGACACATAAGAATCACGTGTTCCCCGACCTTTGAACCTGTATATACACAAGCACACAAGATCAGGAATAATGGCAGAGAGATAAGAGTTGCTTAAACGCCACAACAACCTGACGAAAAGTGAAAAAAAATACAATTTTGTCTGGTAGAACTGAAACTGCTGAGGGAGACTGTGTGATAATCTACAATATGTAATCAGGATTTATATTAAATTATAGGCACCAGAAAAATCAGGCTTGTTTTTTTTACTTAATGTGACACATCATATCAATATGTTTAAATATGCCAGATGAAGACGTGTTGGGTATTAAAATGCAACCGTTTTTAATTAAGAAGATTTTAATCATGACCATTAATCTGTAGGCCAAGACTAAAAATATATCAGTTGCGCTGTAACTGGAATATGTTATGATCGACTTAAGTGTGTTGACAGTCAAATTTGAACTCACCAGCTCGTCCAAGTTGCGCATATCCAGAAGGACTCTCTTTTGCTGCTCCTGCCAGCGGGCCACAAGCTCTGGATCGGGCTCGCCAATGCTCTTCTTCCGAGCAAACGTCCTATTCGGAGGGCTCGACTCCCCCAAAGATTCTGTCAGGCTCTCCTGGTCCCGTATCTCCTCCTCAATCTCCTCCTCAAGTTGAATCAACATTGGCGCCAGCATGCCGAATTTGGCCCCCCGGCGAGCCACCTCCAGTAAACACAGCACGAAGTTCTTCTCGTTGCATCTCTCCACCAGGTCGTTGGTCTCGAACATGAGTACATCTTTGATCCACAGCTCCTGTCTGCACCAGCCGATGAAGTTTGACACGTTGTCCCTGGCCAAAAAGGATCCAGGTATGACGTTCCTCGACTGGAAGACCACATCCTTGCTGGGAAGCCTCAGGGACTGCGCCGCATCTGGATACCTCTCCTTGAATTCGTGCGCGGCGCGGTTCACGTTGTTGGCATGCCGGCAGAGCGCACAGCCGGTCTCCAGACCCTCCATAAAAGTATCCGCCGTGATGTCCAGATCGTACAGCGTGTTCAGCCATTCAGCCAAATCCTCCTTCATAGCGTACAGGTACTCCTCGCTGGATTTGAACGGCCTTATGCTTTTGGAAGCGGCTGACTGAATGTTGCTCTGATCAGCCATATTATCTATAAATGTTTTTCAATCAAGGCACGAAATCTTGGACGATTGTCTCACGCAGTAATCCCCCATAAACAGCGCTGAGGATGGAGAAGTAGCCGTGTCCGTGCGGCCATCACGTAACGATGTGCGGTATGAGAGCCTAAAGCGGGCCGCCTTGCCTCTCGGCGCCGCTCACTGATTCGCGATGATGCAGCTGTGGGATTCCGCGATGGATTCCGGATGTCTGTGAGATACCCGCCTCCTTCGATGACCACATACCGATTACTCATTCCCCAATGAAAGCGCAAATCGAAACACGACAATTATCAATGCATGACAGCACTATTACATATTGTTCCACGAGAAGCGCTATAATGCGCTTGATGCGCATACGCATTGGTTAACAAATCTCCGCAACGCCTAGTTCTGTCAGTGGCACCGATTCGCAGCCGAGAGCGGACGCATGGCGGGAAGGCAGTGCCGGTCTACTGGGGCACTTTAATAACAATCTTCGTCACTTGGAAATGATCCGTCCTCTGCGCCGCCTCCTGCCCAACATGTCGAGCTGCTGCAATGGCTTATACATCGAGTTACATCTCATTAGAGGATCAGCGGCAACTTTATCCCCTAGCATCCATTTTATTTACATTGCACAAACCTTGTGTACCAACGTCCAAAGGTTTATATTTGCATCAGATATTCAGTTGATATCAACGATCTGTTATTCAAATACAGTGACAGGCGGTTGAGCAAAATAGAAACAAGTGTTGCTTCACGCTTATCATTGATCTACAATTTGCACGCGCATTGATGGGAATAGTAAACACTGATAGTGTTATGATTGCGTCGTGCTTGTACAGGATCAATCAGTGTTAATCAGCGCAGCGCGACATTGATCGTGTAATATTTGTTGGCGCACGCTGTTGTTCAAATCAGCCCTTACTGTGATTAAGAGCGACAAGATAAGCAAATCAAATGACCGTGATGCAATTAAACGCCTGCTTATAGAGATGAACTTTGGCGCCATGTGCTTTGACCAGAGCAAATGTAAAATATTTTTAAATGTTCGAAGCGTTGAAGAATGTAACATATATTTCATATATATGCATGTTTCTTGAAGGTATCTACCCAGTTAACATTTTTTGGTTTCTTTTGAATGTTATTTTATTGTTACAGAAGAAAAAAACAAAAAGAATGCCCATAGAACCTTATTATTTAGTTCCCAAACGAACCAAACGGGAACTAAAAAAGTAGCGTGTGCGGAACTTTTATTTGCTCAGATGCAACGTACCCTACATATAAAAGGCCAAAGCATGTCTTTACATCTTAATCTCGTGCAAATCGACAGCTCGGTGTGAGAAATAGTTTATAACTGCAATCGTTCAGTCAGTCTATTAAGTAATCGCCAAAGTTTAATCAAATTAACAGCTACCCACGATGCTGTTCTTGGTTGGGCTTAACAACTCAGTGCTCTGTCAATGGTGTTGGTCATCAGCAAATGAAAGGAACCATTCTGAAAAGGCGGACAAAAGACCGACACGAAGACATCATCATGATGTTAATCAGCGCTCATTCGTCTCCTTTTAACAATTAGTTCAATGACCGCGGAACAAACGAAAGTCTGTCTTCAGAATCTCAACGCTGGACGCCCTTAGGTCACCGCCACACTCTGCATGCTGTAAACGAGAGCACAACAAAGTGCAGGGTTCGTTTTTTAAATAAGAGTGTTTAATATTACTGTGTTTTAAAGGAATCCTTGTGGGCACATCTTAATTTATGAAGTAACTTAAAGCTGCAACCCGTAACTTTTTAGGGTTAATAATGCACAAAAATGTGTTACTGAACAATACTTTGATTCGCAACGGCGTTTATAATAAATTCAAGCTGTCAGGGAAAATTTCCAGATAAATGCCAGTTTGGTTTCATTTGTTTTTTTGCGTAATGAAAAGTATCTTGCTATTTTATGTATCCAACAGAGATGGTGGTGTAGAAACAAAGGTTATGGAAAGTTTGAACTGTTTATCTACGCGGGGTGCATCAGAAATCATCGTGGGAAGACTCAAGTATCCAAACTTGGTGGTACTCAAGTTATACTTCGAAACACGTTTGTAACTGGGACGTTATAGCAATACCGCACCAAACAAACCAACTACACTCCCACTGTCCTCTAAATATAACTACAGACTAACTAAGACATTGGCTGCATTAAGTTTTCATTACTAATCCCCGTGTCTCGTTTCTCTTTCCAGGGAACACGGTTCGTGTCTACCAAGAACATAAATGGAAAAGAAATCTTTTCCCCTCTCTTCACTTCCTGCTTGCTGCCTAATGTCAGTCAGCATGCGCTGTCAATGGCTCAGGCCAGACTGCCGCAGCGTGATTATTCCAGCAGCAGCCGAGCAGCCAAAGGGACGCCCATGTTTTCATTTAAAAAGCGACGGTTGTTTCTTTAAGAGAGCTAGACAGAGAGGATAGACAGAGGACACACAGCGAGTGAAGAAATGAGATCATTCCCTAAGCATTAGATCGATTAACTCTTCTGTGCACACGCATACAAACACCCCCTTTGAATGTCCCCAAATGTAGGTTTTGCTGACTTTTGAGTACACGTTTGTCCCCAGTATACGGTTAAGTAAACCCACCCGCACAGAACCGGTTCCTTTAACGGTTTCCCAGCACGTGTTTGGCACTAAACTATCCATTAAAACACTGGCGGTATGAGTCAGTTTGCCATTCTATACAATGAAAGGTTTTATGACTCGGAACATCAGCCTCCAACCTTCATAATTTCCTTTTACAACAGTAAAAAAATCCATTAAAATCCACAAACGTCTTGCACACTCTGTGTGATCGGATTTGGATAGAACTTCAGATGGATTTTGTAGGAAATCTTTGAAGCAGGTACAAGCATCGTCCTGTCAGCTCCTGCCAGCACCTCAATTAACAACAGCAGTGATTTAAGATCAAGGCGATGTCTGAACATACAGAAACCAGATGCTTTGCAGATGCAGTAGAATGTTGAAAACAGCCTCACACACTTATTTCTGAATAACAAAGAATTACACCAACGCAGTGACCAAAACAAAACACAATACGACATCGTTAAACCATGCAGATAATTTGAGCTCTGTAAACAATGTGTTACGGTCCCTGAAGGCTAGAAAAAATAGAACATGCAGAACCAACATCATGTTCATCAATAAGATTGACATGCTGTGATTACAGTTGACAACATAATCCAACAGACACCTCTGCTCTCATGCACGATACAGATGAAAACCGCTTGTGTAATACTAGAAAAATGGCGACACCTAATGGCCAGGGCCTGAACTGCGCATATTCATATAGGACGTGGTTACCCCGATGTTTGGCACAGCAGACACACATTGCCCTAAGCAACCATTAAGTGACTACATGCATAAAATCTTTGTCAGCTTTAATAACAGAAACTGCGTACATAGAAAACTCAGATAAACAACTGGAGGTGGAAAAGTTTATTTTCTTAAAAAACTATTTAAAGAACAAGGTTACATGAGAGAGGCAAGACACACACCCTCAAAAATTCTGTGTGGGGTACTGTCAAAAAAAAGCCTACAAAAGCATACAAAATTAACTAAAGGTTAACTAAAATCAAACGGTGCTAGTAAACTTAAAAACAAAAGCAAGCAAAAAAACAAACAAACCATTTATAAATATGGAATCATAAATAAAAGAACTTTAAAATTCCTCTATTTTCGGTAAATGTGTGCTTGATGTAATAACTCAGTAGGGTCGGTCTCTGCGCTCCTGGCGGTGATCCCTGTTGAAAGAAACAGCAGCACAAGTTCAGCTGAAATGTTTTGCATATCAATCTCAGAGTTTCACATTGCGCCTCCTAAGCCATTTAAACTCTTTGGCCCGTTATACTCACAGTAAGTGAGGCTCACCTCATATCCATCTTGCCTGGGGGTCCCATACCTCTCCTGCCCCCTCGGTCCATGGGAGGACCACCCCTGCCTCCTCTGAAACCACCTCTGTCCATTCCACCACGGCCTCCTCTGAAGCCTCCTCGATCTCCTCCCCAGCCTCCACGCATGCCTCCTGGTCCACCCATTCCAGCAGGTCCACCACGGTCCATTCCCCTGCCTCCTCTCATTCCCATTCCGCCCCTGCCACGATCACCTGCAATATACAACACAATGTACAGTTAAAACGATCCAATATTTACACAAATCCTGCCGTCATTTTTTAAATTTAAATGATCATCCGTGTGTACCTCCTGGAGGGAAGGGTGGACCCTCGAGGCCTTCAGGTTTTGGAGCTTTACACTGGTTGCACTCCATCCTCCAGGAGAAGTTCTGATTTCCACAGCCACTGAGATTTGAGGTTGTTAAAATGGTCAGAACAAGTCAAATCAAAGTGAATTCTGTGGAATCTGTGGAAAGTTCTGTGTCACTCACGGGTTGGGACAATCCCAGTCTCCAGCTCTCTTCTGCATGTTGCCCGGTTGAGGACCACCCCAGCCCATTCCACCCCGAGGACCTCCACGAGAGGGGAAACCACCTCTCTCCCCACCTCTCCCCATCATTCCTTAAGGCAGACAAAATAGAGCAACCATCACTATAATGCAGGCAGGGAATTCTCTTCTGCTTGGACAGATGATGGTCTGTCCAATCATCATCTGCTTGGACAGACCATCATCTGTCCAAGCAGATGATGATTCTGTTATGTACCCGGTACAAACCAGACTACCACATTTACAAAATACAGATGTTTGAAATACTACATACACAAGTTGCAGTTATAAAACAGAGTGCATGCATCAACAAGGAGCATCATACCTCCACGGTCCATCCCAGGGCCACCTCTCATTGGCATTCCTCTCATACCGCCTGTCATGGGCTTTCGGCGAGCCATAGACACTTTTATCCTTCGCCCCTGGAACTCTTTACCTGAGAACAGAGAAGCAAGTAAACATGTTTTAAAAAACAAACAAAAAAATGAATAGATTTGATGAACTAATTGCTTTTTAAATAAAAAGGCTTACTAGGTTACTAGTGTATGAAGATAACAAGGATACAACACTACTGCCTGAAAGCATGACCTCTCCAATTTCATGTAGCACAATAACTGAGAGGATATTGGGATATAAGAGTAACTCACCATCAAAGTGCTCGACAGCAGCTTTGGCAAATGCAGGTTCCTCATAGGACAGAGTGGCGTCACCCTTTGGTTTGCCAGTGTCTTTATCTGTGTAGATGTTTATGGCTGGTTGGTTTAAACGCCGGTTTATCTATAAGAAACAAGTTGTGTCAAAGGGCTGTAACATTAGAAAGATACCCGACATTGTAATAAGCAGATGCTTTGGTGACTAAAGGTACCCAAAATGAAACCTTACCCGTATGGGTCCACAGTGCTTGAAGAAGTCAGCCATCTCTGGTAGGGTGGCGTTCTCAGTGAGGCCTGTGATATAGATGGTGCTGTTCTCAGAGTCGTCCTGGCCTCCTGGATAGCCTGTGTTTGTGTAGAGAAATCCATTTAATCATTCACACTATATTCCAAAGTGTGTTTTAAGTGATGTGATATTACATCAGAGGTTCAGGTAAGGGAACATACCCATGTCACGATTCATTCCACCCCTTATGCCTGCACGCATCCACGTATCACAGAGGAGAAAGACAAAACAAAACACTATTACACATCAACATCATCACAACAGCTAACCTGCCAACCTGCCAACACAAAAGAACGGCCAGCACTATTTGGTAAATACATCCCCTGAGAAAATGATGTAAGAATTTTCACTTCCCTCGACCAGGATAAATTTTGAATGAAATTGGTCAAACAAACGTCTGGCTCAAGCAATCCAAATTGACGAAATTAAAATGTATAAATACAAACACTGAACCATCAGGAATCTCACTCTTTTCTGGAAAAAAGTGGCACACCAATGGAACCTCTTAAGGATGGTGATGTGATTGCCCTCTACATTAACTCAGGAGTGGTGTAACCAATGGAATACTCTGTAGGAACTTACCACCAGGCTTACTGAAGCCCCCTCTGTCTCCAGCGATGCTAAACATGAAGATATGAAGGCGATATTCCTTTTAGTCTTCAACCAAAGAACTTGAGTAGGAAACAATATCTCTCTCTCTTTGGAAAGGCTTCATATGATAATGTACTATAGTGACTGGGGGGAGCCCTTTAACTTTAATATTTAACAGCTGGTTGCAGTAATAAAACACAGTTAGGACCAGAAATACATTGGTTGTATCTTAAACATTTTTCAAAAGGTCAATATAAAAAGGTTGAGGCAAGTTAAATTTAGCAACCCCATTGGTTAGCAAAAATCCTTCCAGGAAACGTTCCAATCCATTTTCAGTGTTTCGACACCAATTAAAAAAACAGTTAACAGTTCAAATATGAAACTCGTTTACACGAGATGATAGTTGTAGAAAAACAAAAAACACAATAAGTCATGCTGAACAGAATTAACAGTAATTCAAAGATCATCTAATTAGACACAGCAAGATCCCCTTGATTCACTGAGTGGTCGCCTTTGAAATGGAAAAGGTACTTTAAAAGTACTGCAGTTCTTATATGGATCTCTGACACCTGCGGCGTATAAATGTGACACAGAACGTTAAAACAAGACCTTTGAAATCAGAAAGAAAACAGTTATAATAATGCAAAAATATTTAAGTACATGAAAATATATCATGGAAAGTTTAATCGGCACCACACTAGAAGTGCTTTAGAAACTGTGTCATATACGTATCAAATTAAATTCTTACCTGTTTTCAAATGCTTTGCACAATTATAGTTCAGATCCATTTTAAAAACCCATTAAAAGAACCTTTTCTGTGACGCACTCGTATCTGAACATCTGACCAGACCCTGTTACTCCAACCTCAGTGCTCATATGGACCATTTTGAAGATTTATTATATATATTAGTTCTACTCAGAATAAATTAAACCCCAGTAATAAAGATCATTTATAAAACTCTGTATAAAAGGATAAATTGTGTTAAAGTTAAATACATTTTAACCACCATCTACTTGGTAAAAATTCACTAAAAATTACAAGACTTTCGTGACCTCCACCAAAGATGTGCCAACACAACTGTATACTGCTTTTTCCCCCCCAAAAACAAGACTAAGAGATTAAGTATAGTGGATAATATTGTTAGTATTTGATCATAATTTAGCCTCATCTGATAAACCAATTATTTGCAAATTTACTAGGCTGCTTGAATTACACTGCCATATGTTACCAAAAATGATGTGCCACAATTGTTTTTTGCTTTTCTATTTTCCATCAAACTAAGAGCTGTTTGAATTACAGGCAAATGGAGCTGTATCTGTGTTAAAAGATAAAGGCCAGCCCAAACTTCATCTTCAATACACCAACGAACTAAAAAAGTGAGACAGGTGGGATATGAAAAAAAAGTAGATCCTGGGAAAAGACTAAGCAAACAGATTTGAGTATTAATTCATTAAATGACCCATAAGACCAGAGTAAAACTCAAGCTACAGAATCACAAAATCCTTAAAAAACAATTGGTATACAATGGACTACACACGTAACTCCGCCCGTCTTGTAGCTGTTGCACATACAAATCCTGTGTGGTGTGACTGCTGAGTGTTTCTATACTGTGGAGAAATTAAGAGGGATTGTTAATTAAATTAGGAAGGCAGAGCTTACCCCATGCCGCTGCGGCCCATCCCCCCACGCCCCCGAGGGCCTCCACGATCATAACCATCTCTGTCTGCTGATCCAGGGTATCCACCTCCCTGGTGAGGCTGTGACCCCGGGTATCCTCCACTCACACCCCCCTGACTGTAACTGCCTATAGGAGAGATCACACACACAAGCAGCTTTAAAAGCAGGGTAGCCATTTTTTTCCTAGAAACATTTCTTGCTTTGCTGGTTGAAAGTCTCCACATCCTGATAGCAATCTCTAAAGAAAAGGGTCAAAACATGTCTCTCTTTTGTGGAAGGCACAGGACCAGAAATTGTCCAATCACTGCACTCGGTCTGAATGCAATAATAGGATGTCCTACTTGTCCATTAAAATAGGTATGCATTCATGTGTTTGGAGGAGGCGTGGCTTTGGTGCATGCTTGCTCTGAAGGGAGAACGGCATCTTATGCTTTGAAAGCTAGCTTGCTATTGCCTTCAAATATTTGGCCACTAACATCTCTAAACAAAACCACAGTAAAGCAGTAAATAATGAATGGATAAATAACTGCAAACTTACTGTAATGACTTGACTGGCTGTAGTCATTCTGAGCTGCACCCTGCTGGCTGTACTGAGATTGCCCATAAGAACTGCTGCTTTGGGGAGGGTAGGCAGCAGGTGGGCCCTGCTGAGGTGGCTGTGCTTGGCCATAGCTGCTCTGCTGCTGTTGTCCATAGCCAGGCTGCTGAGTCTGGTACCCACTCTGAGACTGAGAGTAAGCTCCAGGCTGGGAGTAGGTGCCCTGACTATAGGACGGCTGGCTGCTTGCACTGTAACTACAAGACAGAAACAGCAGCTTAATGGATAGTGCGAATGAGTGAGAAAAAGATGGCATGGCAGAATGAAGGGACATTTCATTGAGAATAACTTTTTTTGTAAAATGTCTTGTTTTGTGTAGATACAATGAAAGTCAACGGGTGCCAGTGTTGTTTGGTTACCAATGTACTTAAAAATAAAATGTGTTCAGAGGAAACAAAGCCCTACAGGTGTGGAATGATATGTTAGTGAGTAAATGGAAAACCTGGGTAAACTATTACTGTAACTAGCCAGCCACTTTAATCTTAGGCACCAATGTGGGGAATTTACACGAGAGCAGGGTTTTTAAAACCGTGTCGACATTCAAGCAGCGTGAGGAAAGAACAGCATATGGAGATACTGTGGGAGGCTTTAGAACTGCATCCTGTTGATGCGCTGATTTCAGAGATGCTCCAGTTACCTCTGAGTGGAGGCAGCGGCCTGCTGGTTATAGGCAGAATAGGCAGGCTGGGTGGAGTATCCGGGCTGGGAGCCATAGGAGGCCTGGGCAGCAGGGGCTGCAGTGGAGTTAGTGTAGCTGCTGGCCGCATAACTCTGTGCAGGCTGACTATATGCTCCTGACTGTGGCGTTCCATATGCAGCTGAGAGAGATAATAATGAATTAGGTTTAATGATTCTGTACATACACCCAAGTAAACACATACAGAACCAAAACAATTTGCTTTGGGATGGGATACGCCTTTATTTGTCACATACACCGTTACATGCAGTGATGGTAAGAGATTTCAGGTCTACCAGTGTTAACTGGTGTGGAGGCAAGTGCCAGGCATAGTATATGACTAAAACAGCTCTCTTCACTGTATGTCACATTTAAAACACCAATCATTTATTGACTGATGGTTTAAAATAGAGCTTAAGGGAAATAAACTTCTACCTTTTAAAAAAGTTCAAAAATAAAACCTTATTAAAAACCTTAATTTTAACATGTTTTATAATTAAGTAAAAAAAGACAATTATTGTGATATAAAAATGATAAATACATGTGCCTAAGACATGTCATTGTTTACAGATTTTCCATCAAGCTTGTTTTTCTCTAAAACTCACCAAGTACTAAAACAAAGCTACACTTTTGACAATCAAGTGTGTAAGATTAGATGTAGGGCACATCAAATCTGTACAGCTATGCTACAGTATCTTAAGGTACAAAAAAACGTGTGTAACAATGAATGGGCTCTGGCCTCCAAACCTGGTGCGGCGGTAGCTGCTGCTGCTGTCGCCGTTTGTCCATACGTGGATGCATACTGCTGTTGTACATATCCTCCAGCAGAGGGCGTCGCTTGACTGTAGGTGGACTCTGGTGCCGCCGCGGGTTGCGCGTAACTATAGTCCTGCTGGACATATCCCTGCTTTAAAACAATCTTTGACTGAAATTCGTGCTAGCGTCTTTATTTTTAATCATTTACAGAAATACAACAAACCACTATGTGACAAGACAACGCTTTCTGCTCACTTAATATTATCAAGCCAAATGGATACATTTAAGTGCGTGTTCCTTGGGAATTGAACTCATTACTTTGGCGTTGCTAGCACAATGCTTAGTACTAGTGCTAAAACCAAGGGCAATTTAGGCTTACCTGGGCAGTCTGTGCATAGCCCTGAGAAGGAGGGGCAGCGTACGATCCATACCTGTGTATACACATGCATTATCAATTTACGCTGGATAAGCGTTACAAATTCGTAATACAGTATTTGCCAGTTAAGGTGGACTTACGACTGCTGTGCACCAGCCGGGTTGTAGCTGCTATAATCTGTTAAAATACATCATAAAAGTTAATCATTCGGCAGACAATACAACAATATCGCATAGGCCCAGAATACTGCTGCATGACCCTGATACAGAGCTTAAAGTAAAAAACCCTGAATAGGACTTAACAACAACTCATATTTTGGTTAGTGGGACAACATCCACTAGACAAACGTTAAATTTAGAATACGTGCTTAAGAACAGACGGATACATAGAAGCCCTTAATGTCTTTGTTTAAACTCGGAAACGGATGGCACAAATAGAGCAAACGGGCAATAAGACTTATTAAAAAATTTCTAACACCAGTTTATAGCTAAACAAAATCGTTATATAACGGATGAGTTTAGTTTGCTGCAGGCCGGCTGCGCGCTTTATCCCGCAGTTTTTAAACCACGCCTGGCGGCGTCTGAACGTGCACAAAAGCCAACGACACCAAAAGCTGTACATTTACACACTTAAATACAAAAACATGCACGCGTGTATTAGTGTTGTGTTATTTTGTGGTTCAAGTTATTATGGTACAAACTACATTTAAATCGGTTGAGTCGAGTTATCAAACGGCCACCATGACCTATAAAAACAAACTTGAGGCCGCGTGGTCGAGAACCGTCGGCTATTTCAAAAACTCACTAGGAAACTACGCTTTATCATTTAACTAAGGGTTATTAGTTGCTAACAGTTGATATTAACTCAAAGAGTAAATGGAAAAACAAGAAAATAGAAACTCACTCGAGACTGACGCCATCTTTCCGTTAGGGACCAGTGGAAGGTATGAGCATGCGCGACGTACGCAAGCTTGAAAGCGATGAGGAATGTACCAAGACGTCGATGGCAGAGGGGGGGATTAAATTTACGTACCGTCCGTCTGCCTTTGTAATTGCTTACACCCAATGTTTCCTGACATACATAATGTAATAATAATGTTTACACTTTATATTAACAATAGTATCTATATACATTAATCAATATACGTGTTAATGTTTAAAATGTTTAAAATCTCTCTCTAATGCGCGAGTCCGAAACAGGAAGTTGCTCGCTGTCAAAATAAAAGAGCGCCCGAGTGACAAATTGGTACTCGATCTAGGTTCTATTTATTTGTTTAATTTTAAAGGTTGTCAAAAGAAATCGGAAATGTGTACGCATTTTTGTCACAGTGTATTCATTAATTTATCTGATTTACTTGCAGTTTAAACATAACTTAAGATGCTAGCGTTGTAAATGTCATAGGGTAGTGCACAACTGAGTGCATAATAACTAAAACATGAAACTGAAACACAAATATTGAAATCCACAGCAATATTTGGATATATGCTTTCAATGATAAAAAACATAAGGTGATGCGTTTTGGCTGTTTACAATGCTTGACCATCTATTCTCGACATGCATGTGGTTTGGATCCAACCGTCCAGGATTTTGTAGTGGTACAGTTTTAATATTTTCATTAATTTTGTCGACTTGGCTCTGTGGTATTCACGCAAGCCTAAGTTTAGGTCCAGGCGGCGAATTTCCCGGATTTTATGGTAAGCAACACATCGTATATTAAACTGATATTTAGGCCGTGGTTCAATGTACCTAGTGACTTAATGTTCATTTGCATTTACAGACTTCGTATTCTATGCCTTCAGCCACGAGGAGCTGACCTCCTTTCTCTACACCATCACCCTGCTGCTGTGGCTCGGGCCGTGTCAAGAACGGAGATGGGGCACTTTTGTCTTCCTTACTCTGTCTTTAATCTCTGCTGTGCTCCTTCCTCCCATTTATGCGCTTTTTCTTTTTGTCACCGGGGATGAAGCCAGCAGGGTCAGCGGATACTCTGCCTCTCACCTCGCTCTGTTCACCGCTCAGTGTCGGCAGATAAAGCAGAGGAGGGTTCTGCGCTGTGTTCCCGTCTGGTTCTTGCCTTGGTTCTTTTTGCTGCTCGACCTCTTCCTGCTTCCCAGTGCTCCAGGCCTGCTGCACTTTTACGCCATTTGCCTGGGTCTCAACTGTATCCTTTACACTCATGCTAAACTTTCAGTAATTATGATTTCTCTTGTATATTACATACAGTGCCCTCCATAATTATTGGAACTGTAAAGGAAAAAAAATCTCTGTTTGCTATGGAGTCAATAAATCTGTACATATGATGAAAGGATGAATATAAAGCAAAACTATAGATGATCACTATTTCTGAACATTCACTGCTTTTCTCTCAGAGTCAGCCTCCTTGTCTTCATCTTGGCTTATGTGTGTTCTCACCGAACGTAAGACTCAATGGACAGAACTGATATTACACCAGTTGTCCCAGTACTTCGGCTCACGTTAGATAGAGGGATGAAACACTGCTGTTCTTCTAAACTGGTTTATGTTGTTGAAACAGCCATTAACAAAATGTGACAGTGAGTACTTTTGCATGATAATTTTCTTTTAATCATTAAAGATTGACTTACACCACCGTAAGCAGAGCAATTTTTCCTTTACTGTCCCAAAACTTATGGGGGCGCTGTAACTTGTGACGTGATGTTTTATTCATAACATATTACACAGACAATAATGAGTTCATTGAACTATTGGAGCACATAGAGAGACTGTGCATACGTGGCTGCTTGCCAACATGGTCATACATTCCTGCTTCATCTTATCCCCACCTGCCAACTTATATCAGCAGCTCCAACAGGTTATTTTAACGTTTTGTTTAAATATTTAAAGTATTTTTAATGGCGCAATTCATAATACAGCATTACTGTAATTGTGCAACAGACAAGAGCCGCGTGATGACTCATCACAGATGGGGCCCGTACCATCAACCAGTAGATCCCAGTTGGAAGATCATTCGCATCAGCTGCCATGGCAACATTCTGTGCCTGAGTGGCATCAGGAGTCTTTGCTGGCAACGGATGCACAGCTGCTGGAGGAGCAGATGCTAAGAGCAGGGATATTAGCATCACTGCAGGATACACCCGAGGGTGCTGCAGATAAAGTGGAAGTACCCAAATCCTCTGTATCTTCATTACGGTAAGTGCTGTCAAATGTGTTAATGTATAGTCTTTGTTCTTTGATACATTTGTCAAGTTCAACACATAGTACAGCTATCAGCTGCATGTATTTTGGTGGTTAATGCTGATGGATTGCATGCTTTCAGGCTGCAACAGTTGGAGAAAATGGGCTTCCCCACAGAGAAAGCTGTCGTGGCTCTCGCTGCCACAGGGCAGCTGGATGGAGCGATTTCCCTGCTTATTGATGACCAGATTGGGGAGGAGACTGTGGTCATCTCTAAAGGGAAGAAATCATCATTATGATCATGGCTTAGGGACACCCAGACCATTTAAGAACTGCTGTACATTGAAAATGAACATTCTGTCATCTTTTGTGTGTTCTCATGCCGTTCCAAACCCCATGTGACTTTCTTTTGGATGTGCAGCACAAAACGGAAGGAAAAGTTTTGAAGAATGTTCTTATTACTCTTTCTTCAATACAAAGGCAGTGGATGAGGACCAGAACTGGCTAGTTATTAAAAAGGACGCAATAAAATAATCATAGAAGTAGCCCATGTGACTCAAACACTACCCAGCCAACAATTTTAGGTTGTAAGAACATTTCCCTATCATTTTCGTTAAATAACAAAAACGTTAAAATTGTTATTCTGAAAGTTTTAGGAGCAAGTTAAAAGGTCCATTTTTTTAGATGTTGTATTAACGTTATTGCTTGGTTATAAAAATGTTATTCTGACTTTTTTTTAAATCAGTAACTTTTTTTAAGTTTCCACTACCAATTTAAGAACAATTGTTTATGATATTATATAACATTAAAAAGTTCACAAGAAGTTTCCACAAGAACGGTTTTATTCATTTTGATGGAGCTTTTAGAGAAAAATTGCTAACATGCTGAAAATGTTCCTTGTTAGTTGAGTCCAATCCAAGTTTTCTTACTGAAATTCAATCTGTCAATCACCGATAATCTTGTTTTACAGCTGTGGTCACCATTCACTGTCATTGTATGGAATAAGAGCAACTTAGACGCTATATTCCGCAGAACTCAAGTCATACTTAATTTAAAAGACGACGTATGATGACAGAATTGTCGTTTTTGGGTGAACTACTGCTTTTAATGCCGATTCATAAGCAGGGATGAGAAAAAACGTTACTACTGTATGTATTTACTAATCCATGACAACACAAATCCAGCGGATGATGGGTGGCGTGGAAGATTAATATATTTATGTTATTGTGTTGGCAGCTTTTATGATGTAAAGTTTAATACTGAAACAACACACTCAGAGCAGCAATCAAACTGTCTCAATGGAGGAAACATTGATGTTCCTTATGATCCAACAGGCCTCTCCATGGACACCTCGTCATCAAATTCACATTAACACATTGTCAGGCCAGGAGAAGCATGTGGATATTTCGGTATTTGAGCCCTGTTTTAGTATTTGAGTTCATAGTTTCTTGGCAAAAGAACGGACTTCATCAAAACATTACTCTGGTTGTATCATGAAACGTTCAGAAAGTATTTGTGCATTAAAAACATGGAGCGTATTAAAAAGAAACACTCAACAAAGTTTATTTTGTTTTTACATCAACTGGTAAGACTTCACACTGGCAAGACAAATCGACAGTTTCCAACAGGCTAGGAATGGACCAATACGAGTGACGTTACATGAATTGGTATACAGAAAAAGGAAAACATCAACTGCTAATAATCTATAAATAATACAACAATATTTATATAGGAATACAAAGACAGTCGTGGAGATTCTCGAGGAAGGAAACCAGTTGGATGCATGTGCAGGTAACTAATGGAAAGACATGCAGGAAACAAAACAGGAAACAAAAAGAGAATTCAAGTTATGTGTGTAGTGCTTCCCCTTTGTGCTCCAGTTGGATTCCATCTGGTTTTAAAACACAGACTTCTGTAGCTCTCTGGAACTGCACATTGTTTTGGAGGGGGATACGAGGACACTGCGTGTTACAGGGTTAATAATTGTTTTCCTGCACTAGAGGGGAATCCCAAAATGAAATTCAGAACCATCTAAATCCATGTTCACTGGCATGTTTAAACCAAAAACTTTAATAAACACTGACACACAAAAGATGCCTTCACTAATTCAAATCAAACTACAATTTCTGTCCTTTTCTGGGGACTGGGAAGGAAAACTCAAAGCCATTTCTCTGTTGATTTGTATTTGAAGATTACACGTGTTGAGTTTGGGCGCTTATGTAATTCAATCCTTCCTCTTTGAAAAACAAGCTGTTTCTCTATCTACATAGTGCATTTAATGTCAGGAAGATAATATAAAATTGCTTTTCATCAATCGGCAAAGTGTGGTGTTACGAATAGCAGAATCCTTATGTGCATTTTCCTCATACAGTACATTTGCAGAAGTTAATATGAGCTCTTAACAGCAGCTGGAAAGACTAATAATATGGGTTGAAGCTCTCCCTAAAACCTTCTTCATCTCTATCACAAATTCCATCAGGTTTGTACTCTTCTTGCCCTGCATTTTTATCTAGTTTAACACAATTATATAAGCACCAGTTTTGTTTCTATATAAATCATATTTTAAAACATGTTTCCTTTTTCATGTGAAAAGAGTATTTTACAATAGTTTAAAGAATTTCCTTCTGAGACTGATTCGGTTTATTTTGTTGTGTCATAAGAGTGACACAACGTAATAGGCAAACCATTGTGCACAATTTGCCAGAGGAGAGGTGCTCGGAACCTTGGGAGGCCCATTAGATGTGGTTAATTTAAACAGCACCATTTGATCTTCCCTGAGGTGTCTCCCCCTTCTTGATTAATTGGAACATTCCAATGCAGTTATTACAGATGGTTATTGGATCTGTAGAATGTGTGTCTCAGGGGACTTGTGTGGATGTTGCCAGTTCAGCTGATGTACGGATGGAACCAAGATGGAAACAATGGCTTTATCTTTGAAGACTATTTCCCTCGAACCTTGGTCTCAGCAGTGATTAAGGGTGAGTTGACCCGGAAGGATGACATCCTCGCCCGTTTAATCCGATAGACGTCTGGAGACGGTGTGCCAAACAGACCATCTCCTGACCCTAGATCAGGTTCTGTTGGAGGAAGAGACAGTTGAGGCTACTATGCACTGCTATGTTATGCCAAGTACTCTGTACAGTGGCAGACGTCAAACAACTGATAACTGATAGTCCATTGGTTCTGTGGATTTAGTGACATGGAGATCACCTTTAGACCAATTTGAGATGAGAAAAGGTGGTATTGCTGTGTGTTGTCTACAACAAACAGTTTTGTGGGTAATGCAAGGTCCTCAATCATGGTTGAAGATCTATACTAGTAATTAGACAGTTGTTGGTTCAACCTTCAGAAGGGTTGCTTCTTGAACTGCAGATCTACTGTGGTCCTCATCACTAACGAGCTCTTGAGAAAGGCACTAAAACCTGAAGTTATTGCATGGGAACTCAGTAGTCAAATACATTGTAGTCTCTGTGGATGGAAAAATGTCTTCCAAATACTTAAAGGTAGGGTAGGCAATTTCTCTGAGGCTAGAACTCGCAGCTTTGCTAGTTCAAAGCTACGCCTCCTCCAATACACAGAAATGCTATGCAGATACATAGACAAACAGGCAAGAATGTCCTATCATCCTATCATTGTATTCGGACCAAATGCAATCATTGGATGAACATTTTATGGTCCTGCATCTTTTACAGAAGATATAAATATATTCAGACCACTTAGTCATTGCTGCCAGGATGTGAAGAGACTTTCAACCAGCATAATAAAAAGACCTCCAGAAAGAATCGCCTCCCTGCCTTTAAGTTGTTGTGTAGCATTATAAAAAAATCAAGTATAGAACTGGAAACTAGGAAACACTGCTGGACTCTGGCCCTGGATGAGGTTTGGAAACTCTGTTTGCCTGACCCGTCTTTTCTGCTGGTCTTCTAACTGGCCAGCAGATGGCAGAAGATTAACTCGCTAGGCAAGCGGAGGAGGGCATTACCTGGCCAGATGATCGCCTCCAGCAGCTGCACCCTGCGAGCCAGCAGCTCTAAGTCAGCCTGCAAGTCTTGCAACTTCTTCAAATTTAAGTCCTATCAAAGATCAAAAGTTTTGACAAGCATGGTGGGGGGTGGGGCTTACGAACGGCAGGTCAAAGGGCCGTTTCTTGAGTACTTGGCCCCTGTCCTCCACCACACTTTGCTCCTCAAGGGTGCGTTCGGGTAAAAAACGCACTGAAACCCCCGAACCCCGTTCTAAGTCTCTCAAACCCGATCCTACTTCTGGCCTCTACTCACCATGGATACCGATCATAGTCTCGAGGATTAAAACCCTCTCGGCTAAGATCTTCAGGGCCTCACGGATTTGGTGTATCCCATCCCCCTGTGGAGATAGATACAGCCGTCAAGGTATTGAGCACAAGCCAAACAAAGCGCTCGCCAAGATGCAAAGTCATTCTGTTAATCTATTACATTAATCCCATTACCGTCGTTAGAGTGTTAAATTCTCAGCTCCAATCACTACAAAACTCCGGTTAACTACACCATCAGATTTAGCTCTTTTGTCTGTTTGTGTTTTCATTCGTTTCTTCTGGCCATGCCGTAAGTCTTGACAAAAACAGCATGCACTTTATTCAGGCAAGGCCAAAAGCCCTTTAGAGCAAATCAAGACCAAATGTTCAATCATTTTAGATTTGAACATGCATTTAACATTCCCAGTAGACTCAAACTGTTATTCAAAGACCAGGAGGTGAGCAGCTTTGTTCAAACTAAAGAGATGTTCCGAGTCGCCCGTACAACTGTACTGAGTTGACTACACACACGCACTTTAGTCTTTAATCTGCTCATCTCGAGGTGAAAGAAGCTCTTACACCAAAGCCACCATCATAAGCTCACATTTAAGAGCTGTGTGTTTATAAACCGTATTGTGTTAAATCATGGTCATAAAAAAGTTTCATATGACGCCTAAGAATTACCTAATGAAATCCGATTATAATTTAAAGCTGTAATCCATAACGTTTGCCTCTCTAGCGCCAGATTGCAGGTTACTCTACGTACTCTTCTTTTTACGTGTGTTAAATTAAATAAGGCCAAACTGACATTATCTACAAAATCATACCTGACAGCACACTTTGTAAATTATTATTATAAATTTATGATTGTCAGTAACAGTAAGGAGACGCTTTTCTGTCATGTACTTGCTCAATAACTGACTTTTGTTCAGTTTATAACCAATAAAAAACGGATTGCAGCTTTAATGAAATTACTACATGAGAACATGAAAAACTGTATTTTTAACAACAGATGTAACGGAAAATCTTTGGTATTTCAGGAAAAATATGTTTTTTTAATCTTTTTTTTATGTGGCTTTGGTAGGCATTTCTTGAACAGTGTAAATTTGTCACATATATTCTAGACGACAGTCCCAAGCTGAAGCACACACAGGAAAAACAGTGTTATTGATGAACAGATATGCACTTGGGAAAGAGTAAGATGTAAAAGTTAGTGCCTGTGAGACCTAAAGTCACGTCACCTAGCCAGATAAAACCGTAAACAATATATCATAGAGTTTCCTGAATAAAATACCACATTCATTAAGAGATGCAAGTATGGCTGTGCTCCAAAATCTTTCTCTGTGGTATTATAAGGACCGCTTGGCCTCACGTTGATAAATGTAAAGTGATTTATCTCTGTGGTATGGTCTTTGTAAGTGTCATGTATACATCTCTAAGGAGTCTACATACAGGAGAGAAGTTACACCAATAGGATCATGAATTATCATCTTGTGATTAATAACACACAAATCAGCCGCATCTTCCAGGGTTGGCAGGTCAGGCGGAAAGCCATAAGTCATGTTGTGAATAAGGAGGCATTGCAATATAACTAACTGTAGCAAGCCTTCAAGAGCAAGATAAGACTTGGTAATCAACGGTTGGATTGTGGATTTATTTAAATGGAACATTCGTAAATATAATAGTTTTGTGTTAGTTTTTTATATCACACAGTGGTGCTAAACTCATAATGACATGGTTAGATGTGAGTCGAGAGGGCAAAAAAGGTCGCAAGCAGTACAATGAGATGGGAACATGCAGCAATGCATTGTGGGACACTGAAGGATAGCTGTATCCACCCACACACCTGAACACATACCAACACCACTGTCCCTGCAAATGCT